>JAVTVY010029353.1:0-132709 GCA_036873755.1 Hanleya hanleyi
CAACCAACTGCGCATGCACAGATTAACGCGACATGCATTCAAAAACACACCATTCTGACTCTACCCCACACAAGCTTCACTTTGACACCTCACGCGACCCATTCGAACCGTGATTAGCTCATCTCTAACCCAAACACACCCCTACATAGCACCCAAAATGCCTGTTTTTCTATACTACGGCCAGACTGCGCATGCGCAGACTATTGAACACGGACGAACCATTAGCCCAGTCGGATGCTCCTCCACGAGAGCTTCAAAATAAGACCTCACTCGACCCCATTGGACCACCAGGGACTCACCTAGACTCCAACATGTCCACCCCGTATGGGCCTATGCACCCATAGCCATGCAGTATAGGCCTATGGGCCTACCCAGGCCTCGGTGACTTTTTTCAAAAATTTCACCGATTCGCTCCGCAACACTTCCTATCGTGTTCTAAATGACGAGACGAGTAAAACGAGACCCCACAACCCTACCGCAAATGTATAGAAGTACGTTTCCCAGGGGACAAACATTGATCCTATACCCTCAGTATGGGACTATATGGGGTTCGGTGACTTTTTTCAAAAATTTCACCGATTCGCACGGGGACACTTCCTATCATGTTCTAAATGACGAGACGAGTAAAACGAGATCCCACAACCCTACCGCAAATGTATAGAAGTAGGTTTCCCAGGATGGTCCTATACCTCCCATACCCCATATAGGCATTTTCCCGTTATTTAGGATAAAGTCCGTATTCCGTATTTTTTCAGGAAAATTTTTACATACACCCACCCTGGAACTAGGGGAGATAACTCTATTGATAGACAAGCCCCGTTAAGCCCGGCGACCTATATACCCCTCATACCCCATATAGGCATTTTCCCAGGTTTTTCGATAAAGTCCGTGTTCCGTATTTTTTTCAGGAAAAATTTTACATGCACCCACCCAGCCATCAAATACCCCTTCACCTAGGCTTCACGTTGATACCTCACTCGACCCCATTCGACCATTAGGGGATCCCCTAGCTCCAAAACGGATATTTCCATACCCTTGGGCCACCGCGCATGCGCACAATGCCGATATTTCAATCCCACACCCAACCCGTCAGATGCCCCCTCACATAAGCTTCACTTTGATACTTCACTCGACCCCATCGGTCCACTAGGAGCTCCCCTACATCTCAAAACGGCTATTTCCATACCCTTCGGCCACCGCGCATGCGCAGAAGGCCGCTATGTCAACCCCACACCCAGCCCATTAGATGCCCCTTCACTTTGATACCTCACTCGATCCCATTGGACCATTATTGGCTTCGCTAGCTCCAAAACGGCTATTTCCATACCCTTCGGCCACCGCGCATGCGCAGAAGTCCGATATTTCAATCCCACACCCAGCCCATTAGATGTCCCTTCACCTAGGCTTTACTTTGATACCTCACTCGATCCCATTGGACCATTTGTGGCTCCCCTAGCTCCAACACGGCTATTTCCATTTCCTTAGGCCACACGAGTTGTCTCCCTTGCGTCAATGTGTGCAGATGGCGCTACGGTCGACGCCGTGATGGAGAAAGGGCGTCCCCGCACCATCCTGGAACCGCCATTTTCTTTGTTGTTTTCTTGCGGAGATACACGGGACAATAAACACTCGACCGTAGGGTGGTACAGATGCTAGACTGATCCTATTAACATGGTACAACACCTATAGATTATGTTTATTACTATTATATGGCTTAGAGGTTTTTTTGAGGGTAATGTGAGGGTTTTTTCTCCCCGTGACGTCCCCACCGCCTCGTTTGCTCCCTTGCGCCGTCTAAAAACACCGCCATTTTACAAGTAATTAATTAAAATTAATTAATTAATTAATTAATTAATTAATTTATTTGAAATACTAGTACCCATCCTCCGTATGGCAGAACTGTACAACCCAGAACAAGTCTAGACATGCCTTGATCACGTGATCGTCATTGGGAAACCCCCACTGGGGAATCCCCCGAAAAGTTCCTCCTCAATCCTCCCCCGGGGGGAACAAAAAAGTAGGTCAGTGGGACTCGTAATGCTCTTATACTACTACTAAGGCGAACTATCGTAGGATTGTTGCGATTGGGGAAATTCAAGTGGGAGGATATGTTAGGTTGACCTTTGACCTTGGAGTGTATCCACGGTAACTTGGAGAATCACTTTTGGTGAGATCTCTTCCTGTCACGGGACTGGCGATGGATGTTAAAGTAGGATTACGGAAGAACCAAAATTGCCGAAAATCAGCCATATTGGTCAACATGGGTCGTACAGGGTGTCGACTTGGTCGAGGTCGATCGCGTGACTGGCGGATGGAGGCAAACTACGATTCTGGAAAAAAAGCGGAAAACAGACTTCCAGTCGTGCAGGGTGTATCGAAGTCGTTCACCGGACTGGCGGGTGAATGCAAAACTATAATTCGGGGAAAAATGCGGGAAAACGAAATTTACAGGACTTGTCGCCAAAAAAAAAACAACCGGCGAACAACCGGAGATACCTCGGGCGACAGGGTGTGATGGGTATGTCTAGCCTGGCAGGGTTATAACCCCCTGTAAGGTATAGGGTATAGGTACGAGTGAGTGCCTTACATCCGAATCAACGCAATGGCGCTCTAACGCTGGGGAGTAAGATCCCCTGTACACGCAACACACACCTATATCAAGTCCTAATAACAACAAGCATATTGCGTATTACCCGTTTTATTATCTCCTCCATCACATCACACCCAATCTGAGGGAGCCGGGTTGGGTGTGTTTATAATTCACGTATGCAATTATCCGTGTATCAGAAGCATCGTCGAGATCGCCCTTCCTTTCGGTTATGGTTGATTTTCTGTACGTTACGCCCGACAATGCCGAACTTAACGATTCAACGCCCTAATGAGATAGCACCAAACCTCTAAATGATCACGTGATATCCGATGGAGTTTAAACTAATTCATTACAACTCGGTGACACCCGTCAACGCCCATCGCTCGTCTCAACGCATTACCGCCCGTCTCAACTCGTTGATGGCCCTATCAGAAGTCCTGTCATTGAGCACACATACTTTTCACCACTGGCCCTTGATCCTTGAAGAAACGATCGCCATACGCTCCCCACGGGTGGGGAGGCTAAGTTCGGCCAATCCGCCAATACGGAAATAGCCGAATGTGAGATTGTGCCGCCTGTACCCTGGTGCACCCTATAGGCTACAAGTTGTATATATATGGTCCATGCGGCACCGTCGTGTGTGTACCAGAGCCAGGACGGTCAATAATGCATCTAACGAACAAGGGCGAACATGGCCAAAGATTGACGCATCACAAGGATGGACAAGAGCAGCCATAAATGCTTCTGATACATGGACAATAAGATGATGACATCACCGGAAGGGACATCATCACCGGAAGCGATGTCATTGGCGGAAGTTACGTCATGGCACATGGTGGTGCCGCCTGTACCCTGGTGCACCCTATAGGCTACAGGTTATATGGTCCATGCGGCACCTTCGATGTATTGAAGGGGTATAAGATGACGTCACTTTCGCACTGGCGTTACGATAGGCGTTCAGATAGGCGTTCAGATAGGGCGTTCAGATAGGGCGTTATGGCGTCGAGACGGGATTTGACAGGCGTTCCGCATTACGATGAATTGGTGTCAATTCATGGGATATCACGTGATCATCCAGACCAAACGGAGCCTCTGAGCTATCTCACTAGGGGTTGACGCGTTAAAATAGGCGTTGGTGGGAGTTAATTTTCTGCATTAATAAAAGCAACCCTAATAGTCCGGGATGTTAGGGCATAAAAGGGACTGTTTGGTTCAGATTCTTCCAAAAGCGCCAAATTTGGCCCATATATCGCCCATACAATACCTTTTCGATTTTTGACGGGCGCCAAGGTAGTCGCCCCCTGGGGCCGCCATATTGGCGAAATTCATTATGGCCACCTCCCGGGTTAGAGGTCAATCGTATTTAAAACAACAAAATGGCTAGAATCATAAATAATACAACTTTTTAGTGGTTATCCGTGTCGGGGAATCTGATTCAGATCTTATTTCAACGATTTGAGGTCAAGGTCACCCTAAAGGTCATTTTGGGGTCAAATTCGTCATTTTTAGTGGTTTTTGGTCGAGATATACAAACTAACTCATTTTATCGATTTTCGGGGTTGAGTAACCCGAATCTGGTCATATTTTGACAATTTAAGGCAATATTGCATGTGAGGTTCACGACAGAGGTCACCCGAAACAGAGATCAACCGGAGGTCAATTATAGGAAACACCAAAAGGGCTAGAATCACAAATAATACCTTAGGGCTTTGTGGCATGGGAGAATTAGATTCTGACCTTATTTTGACGATTTGAGGTCATGGTCACCTCATTTGAGAATTAAAGGTCAAAGATCAACAGTTGCTACTAAAAACAATCGAAACAAGATTATTCAGGAACAAATGTTACTAAAATACTTCGGAGATGACAAAATGCTATAACTATGCCGCTACATGCATTTAGACGTTCAAAATACAAAACAAAGACCGCTTAAGCAACAGTATACCAATGATTAATTACTTTTACTACCTATGCCTTCTGGCTTGCGCTCTATGATGCCAGCAATAAATAATACTTGTCATCACCGCCCTCGTTATTAACGCACCCGCCTTCGCATTTGCAGAGGGTCGTGTATCGGACATCGGCACAGTTGCATTTGCACCTTCCCGTGCATGCCTTGAGTCCGCCGCAGTGCATGAGAATGGCATATGCCATAGAAGTGTCGCTTAGAGTGGTCCATAGCGGTTGCCATGTACTGGTGCAATCTTTGTGCCTGCTCCACTCACTGAAGTCGGGGATTTCCTGCTGGAGTGAAGCAACTCCAGTAGAAACTCGCTTGCAGCAGCGCTCGCTTTACATGCTGCAAAAGCGCGGCTTGGGAGGTGGGATGTTTTCCAGCGATCTGGTTGCAGTAGTGAAGAGGTGATGCTTGGCCTCATTGACACCGGCTGCACCACATCCCTTGCTGTACATTAGTACGATGAAGCGTTCTATAAGCTCCATATGCACGGACTCGAGAGTGTCAGGATCATGCGTGAGAACCACTAATGTGTCGGTGGGGTCCGATATGCTTGTACAGGCTGCCCAGGCGGTCTTTTTGCCACATCCAAGAAACTGTGAAGTCGTCTTGCACCCCGTTAAGCTGTGAAAGAGAGGCAGTGCCACGGACTTTGACGCACCAAGATCGGAACAGATGGTTTGGACTGGAATGCCACAATACTTTTTTCTGAACCCCTAAAATCCCGAAGTATGAATGGATCAGCGGCTTCTTAAAAAATGTTAACAAAAAGGAGCCGTTCTCATTCATCAACACACAGATCTCCAAGACTGACATGAGCGGAAAGTTCTATCTGTTTACCCGTCTTGAGTCCGTGTTCTTCAACAGGCGCTGTGACCTCACAATACTTCAACCGTGCAACCATTCCGAGGCGGACATCAGGGTCCTCCTGCATCTAGCACATGCCACGGAGGAGGGTCATACAACAGCCTATGTTCGCACGATGGACAGCGATGTCCGGTCTTTGGAGACCCTCGGTATATCGGAACTCTTGGTGGACTTCGGTACTGGAAAAAAATATTGTGACATTCCAGTCCATACCATTTGTTCCGATCTCGGTCCGTCAAATTCTTGGCACTACCCCTCTTCCACAGCCTTACTGGGTGCGAACCGACTTCACAGTTTCTTGAGAGCGCAAGCCAGAAGTTATAGGTACTAATAATCATTGGTATATTGTTGCTAAAGCAGTCAGTAGTATACAGAGTATTTAAATGTCTATTGACCTCAGAAATTTGCATATTTTGTGGAGGACACGTGGAGGTCACACGCGACAGCCAATCAGAAGCGAGTATTGTGTCACATGGGGTGTGGTGGTGGTGGGTGGTGGGTTTAAGATGGCGGCTGTGGTGGTGGTGGGTGGTGGGTTTAAGATGGCGGCTGTGGTGGTGGTGGGTGGTGGGTTTAAGATGGCGGCTGTGGTGGTGGTGGGTGGTGGGTTTAAGATGGCGGCTGTGGTGGTGGTGGGTGGTGGGTTTAAGATGCGGCTGTGGTGGTGGTGGGTGGTGGGTTTAAGATGGCGGCTGTGGTGGTGGTGGGTGGTGGGTTTAAGATGGCGGCTGTGGTGGTGGTGGGTGGTGGGTTTAAGATGGCGGCTGTGGTGGTGGTGGGTGGTGGGTTTAAGATGGCGGCTGTGAAAGATGTATTCATCCGCGGTCATGTCTGGCGGTGATTCGGTCGCGGGAAAAACCTTCCGCGGAGAAAAAGTAATCCCTAGATAAAATGGTCCGATGGGGTCGAGTGAGGCATCCAAGTGAAGCTTATGTGAAGGGGCATCTAATGGGCTGGGTGTGGGGTTGACATATCGGCCTTCTGCGCATGCGCGGTGGCCGAAGGGTATGAAAATAGCCGTTTTGGGAACAACAAGTTTAGTAATATTTATATAGTTTATTACCCCAATGTTACATCATACCCAGGCTGGGGGGAGCCGCCCTGGGTATGTTTAGTATGTTCACAGCAAAACAAATTGAAATATCAAACACCATGTTTTATTATTTAACACATTGTCACATTAGGTCAAGCGTTTACTGAGCTCAAGTCAGCGAGCAGCATGTAGACATAGAGTGTGTGTGTGTGTACGGCATGATATTCATCAGTGCACGGGTGACGCATTCAACCGATGGGGGTGATCGGTCAGCTTGGTCAGGAAAAACGTGACATTGGTTACCCTCTCTACTACCCATTGAATGTTGGGGCGTTGACAATGCGCCCATCTCAAGGGTTCCACGGTGTCCAGTATCTCCAGCATCGTCTCTAGTGACCCCCGGTTAATGATGGTGACCGGCTGGTCAAACACATGGTTGTTGGCACTGGGATAATAATACTGTAACTGGTCCGTCTTTTTGTGACGTAAGATGTACTCGAAAGCGACATTCAATGTAAAGGCCGTAGTTTGATCGTTGAAGATGGCTTCCACGTAGCTGCGTAGACAGGTGCGGTTGGTCAGTGGGAAATTGTAGATATCTTGAGGGTGGAAACAGTACCGTGTCATGGACAAATGGCGCCGATCGATGTCACTGATTGGATGGTTGTCCTGTAAGAGATCGCTAGGAACATTTATGGGCTCCACCAGAAAATGTTCGATGTTGTCAGGACTCGAAACCGTAACACTGGGGTCCGGCTGGATATTCAGGCTCTTCTCAACTGTGGGTATAGGCGGGCTCTCCTTCATCGCATCACCAGTGGCGTTCGTCTCCCCGGGCTTATCTTCACTGGATCTCACCTTCCGTGGCTCCTCTTCAGTAGGAAGTTGTCGTTCATGCTCATGGGCATGAATCAACCGTTGGTGTCGCAGCAACTGGCTGCGTCGTTTGAAGAGTTGATCACAATCCTCGCATGGACGCTTGGATGGCCCATGAATTGAACGTTCGTGGCGCAGTAAAGCATCTTCCCGATTAAATGACCGTGCGCAGGTTATACAAGTATACAGTCCGTCGTTGTGGGTGGCCGTGTCGTGGCGACGTAAATTGTCTAGACGAGTAAACTGCTTCTGGCAAGTTGTGCAAGTGAACATCTTGGTGGTTGATAGAGTGTCTGATGAAATGGCAAGGCCGCTTCCCTTTTATAGCACGCAAGCTGGTAATCTATTTTTAGCACACTCTACCCCAAGTCGAGGATCGAGACTGGTGTACTGGTGTACCACTGAGCCGCATTGCGCGCGCGTATGAAGACCCTTATACATACCCAATGCAGGCGCAGACGCGAAGTGCCCGGACGATAGACACGGACGTCACCGATCCGAAAAGACACGGACTTTACCGAAAGACACGGACTTTACCGAAAATACACGGACTTTAACGAAAAGACACGGACGTACACGAAAAGACGCGAAGGTGAACGCCATTGTGGGAAACCCCCACAGACAGGTCAGTACATGCATTTCTATGTTGTTCATGCATAATAAAAGGATTGATCTGTAATCTGTGTTGTTGTTGTTGTTGTTGTTGTTGCTCCCTTTTTTGGACTAAACCATCAGTATAGTACGTATCACGGACTACACCCGTAGAGCTACATCTGGTCTATAAAACACGTCCCTCTGGATCCCACACCTTCATTTCTACAGAGCCATGGCGGAGATCCAGCCCCATGCGACTCGCATTTTACAGTATGCCACCGCGGTGAATTCATTCACGGGTTACCGAGCAGTGGTCCGGTCCATGTTTGCAGATGGCGATGACAACGAGGGACGACGCCACATCCTGAACGAGTTCACAGAAGCGGTCCTCCACAGAGTGCACTCGATGGAGAGGCGTGCCATCACTCACCACTACTGGACTATGACAGCCATCCTTGATGCTCGCGCTATGGACCAGGAGCGCTCACGCCGGAACCAGCGCCGGCTGGTTGGCCTCATACTAGTCTGTGCCCTATTCACCCTAGCGCTGTGGTATTGACACTATAAATACGAGGGTCAGACAGAATGTGTGTCATTCACCGTTCGACATTTGGACCAAGCATGTCACCCGTCCTACGAGCCATTCTGCCCCTTACACCCCGGGTGGGGTTACACGTCTATGAAGATAAAGTCACCCTGGTGGAAGACTGTGGAGATATTTGCTGGGCGCCCGCTGAGACCTTATCGAATACGGTGACGCTACCTCGTGACGGCTGGACCAAATTTAAACTGGTGTTGAGCGGCGAGCTCGACGGAAACCTCATCCACATAGACAATGCCATCTACGTATACCGTGCAACCTTCTTCCTACGCCTGGGCCGCTACCAAGATGCTACGCGAGGCTTCAACCTAGACCCCGATCTGTGGTCAGCCTTGGAGAAAGTGGTGCCTATTGTGGACCAGCTGTTTACACCGGACGAGCGATCATCACACCAGTTGGGGTGGGCTCGTGCTATTGAGGACGCGCTGGCTGAACCCATGAACAACTACATGAACCCGACGACGACGATGCCATTGATTACCCGGCTAGACTCAGTCAGCCCAGTGATATGACCACCTGATCCTTTTGATCTCACGGGGTTCTCCCTGTAAATACGAGAGACAGTGAAATGTGGTACCATTCACGTACTGACCATGACGGAGCATATAGTACTGGCGTATTTCAGCTTGACCCCCGAGGTTTTCCTGCACGTGTATGCGGATAATTACAAGCGTCTAGTCCGTCATTCATAATCCAGCCGTCGTCCATTAGAGAATATCCGCGTCCATAATCCAAAGACCTATTCCATTTCCATATAACAGTATTAGCACCAAATTCAAAAAGACAAAAGTATACATAAACATAGGCTTGTTTCCTGCAAGAGAGAAGCGGTCAACAGTTTTCAATGATGCCGGCAAGACATCATGATGTTCCAAAAATATCAAATCGTATCGCTGATCAGTATTCTTAATCCATAATATTCGTTGTAAAGTCGTCATCTAAAGAATGATGTATCTCAGTCACGCTTTGATTGTGACTGTTCATATGAGTACCATGAGGATCTTGAAGTACATGGGTTCATACGGCCCCTAACCCCGGGTTAAGCGGAATTAGACACAAGTTACGAAACGTAGCCCCATAGATCTTGCACGCTACGTTCGTATTTTGCTATCAGCATGCGATATGTATCGCCAAATTTGAGAAACTTTGAGTGGAGGCGCTTGGTGGAATAGCCCTGTTTTATAAGTTTCTGCAACAATGTTTGTGACGTTGATTAAAATCATCACATTTAACACAGGATCTAGCAAATGCTACTAAGCGAGATATGTATACGCCATATGCGGGTCCCACTGGAATATTACTATCCAGAAAGGGATAGTTTACGATGTCGAAATTGTAATCATCTCTTTTGTCATAAAGTCGACGAGAGAGAATGCCCGCTTCATTTTTATAGAGGTAGAGATCTAAATAAGATCTAAGGTCGACATCATGGAGGAGGTGGGAGACATCTGTGATGCGGACCCTACACAACCGTGCCCGGCTCACATTCGTCTGTCCCGGGAGGGCTGGACCAAATTCAAACGGGTGTTGTCTGGTGAACTGGACGGCGACCTCATCCACTTGTGTCACGATGTGTACATCCGACGCGGCCCTTTCTTTGCTCAATTGGCTCGGCTAGATGGAGGTACAGTGCATTTAATCCTTCACCCTGATCTATGGTCTGCATTGGAAGATGCCGTGGTGGATGTGGATGAAGTGCTTATCAAGCGGTCATCAGACGAGTTGGACTGGTCATTTACCATGGCCACTGTGGAAGTCCACGAAGAAAATCAGAAAGAAACTCCGGTCCAAGATATACCCGTTATAAATAAACGATAGAGCCAGGGTGCATCATCATTGTGTCACCATGAAGCGCTGGGAGAAGGTGCTGGATAACTTATACTACAGTCCCGACAGTCCGGCGGCCTATAGTGCATTGTCGGCTCTCTATCGAGCGGCCAAACCCCAGGGGATACAACGTCCGAGATTGGTTAAGAAGACAAGACACCTATACCTTACATCGATCTGTCCGTCGCCATTTTCTACGGAACCGCGTCATCGTGGGAGGAATAGATGCCCAGTGGCAAGCGGATTTGGTCGATATGAGCGCCTTTGCCAAACACAACGATGGGAATCGGTATATCTTGACGTGCATCGATATCCTATCCAAGTATGCGTGGGTGGTACCCATCCGGACGAAAACGGGGGCAAATCTCATAGCGGCGTTCAAAGACATCTTCAAGACCGGGCGCAAACCTTTGTATTTGCAAACCGACGAAGGCACGGAATTCCTCAACAGACCGTTCCAACAGTTTCTGAAAGCCCAGAAGGTGTTTTTCTTCCATACGTACAACGAGACCAAGGCTTCCGTGGTGGAGAGGTTCAACAGGACATTCAAAGGCCGCATGTATAAATATTTCCCCTATAAGAATACAAGGCGGTACATCGATGTTCTCCCGAAACTGGTGAGGGGTTACAATCGAGCCTATCACCGGAGTATAGAGAGAGCCCCCATTACCGTGACCCAACGCAATGAAGCCCAAGTCCGGCGTGTGTTGTACCCCAGGCCATCGCAGCGAACGACGAAGGCGGTGTACAAGGTCGGGGACCCTGTACGGATCAGTAAAGTCAAGGGCAAGTTCGAGAAAAGTTACTTGCCCAACTGGAGCGATGAGCACTTCCTGATTAAACGGCGCCTACCCCGACAGCGGCGAGTCTATGAACTGGAAGATCTCCAAGGGGAAACGTTGCTGGGGACGTTTTACGAGACGGAATTACAGCCTGTTGTAAAAACACAGCAAGACTACTACACGGTGGAGCAGATTTTGAAAACGGAACGTCGACGTGGCAAACTGTTTCATTTCGTGAAATGGCAAGGTTGGCCCAGTTCCTTCAATTCCTGGGTCGCGGCCAACCAGGTGGAACGACTATAAAGCCAGACACCACTGCCGTCCTCCTTCATTCCACGTCCGACCACAGTGCTATGGACCAACAGCAGCTGCCTCTGAAGACAGCGTCTCGCAAAACGCGCAAAGCGCAAGTGGTCTTTGGGGTGCTATTGCTAACCCTGCTGAGTGTGTTGTACGGAGGTGTGTTTTACGACGTAGCCTATGTCAGCACGTTACTTAACCAACTGAGAACATCAGGCACCAGCGAAACCGGTCTACAGAGAGCACCAGTCGTATCGAGCCCAGTCACCACCACCACACCCCCGTACAAGCCACGTCGAGCTCTACACCTACACCAAGTACGCCCACTACGTCTGAACACCCACCGGATTTCATCCCTCACAGTGAACCGACCACCCACGTTGTACCCACCCCCAGCACCATCCCTGAACGTGAACAGACAACGACGACCGACGTTGTACCCACCACCACTCCAGTTCACTCGTACGAAATTTACAAGAGCGGGTTACCACGACAACGGATACACCTCGAAGCATGGACCCTGGGTGGCAGCATCCCTTCACTTGCGTCATCGCAGGACCGACGGGCTCCGGCAAAACGCACTTCGTCAGGAAGCTCCTTCAACACGCCGACAGCATGATCACTCCACCCATTGCCAGAGTCGTGTGGTGTTACGGAGAATGGCAGGAAGCGTATGCAGCAATGCTCCACATCACGTTCGTGGAAGGCCTACCCAACCTGGCCGATTTGGAACCCGACACCTTGGTGGTTCTGGATGATCTCATGGCGGAGACGGATGCACGGGTCACCCAACTCTTTACCAAAGGCAGCCATCATCGACGGCTCAGCATCATCTACATTGTGCAGAATCTGTTCAGTAAAAACAAAGAACATCGGAATATCAGCTTAAATGCCCACTACCTGGTGGTCTTCAAAAACCCGAGAGATACCACTCAACTGCTGCACCTGGCGAGACAGATGTATCCCGGCCGCACACCGTTTGCGTTGGAAGCCTTCAAAGATGCCACAACCCCTCAGCACGGGTATATGCTCTTCGACCTCAAGCAAGCCACCCCCGACCACCTCCGACTACGGACCGGCATCTTTCCCGGAGAGACCCACCACGTGTACATGCAAAAATAATGTAAACACATCCACAGTGGCGCCCCAGCTGGGGTCTGTGTGTTTGATGATGGGGAATAATAAAAAGAATGAATACCACAGCAGGGTTGACTTTGTCTGTGAGGTGGATAAAAAGGGCAGAGTTGTGGGTTCTAGCATTAGTTGTACAGGATGTCTGCGCGAGTACGGAAGCACGCTCCGTGTATTGAAGACGGCCCCACCCGAGTTAGTCCGAACCATTGTACGCGGTGCGGACCCTGACCTTGTACGCTGTCTGTGCGAGATCGGGTACAACCTGTTAAAAGGCAACGTACCACTGACTCCGGCTCAGAAGACCAAGTTGGCCAAGCATAAGACAGGTCTCCGAACCCTAGTCCACAAGCGGGTCCCTCAAACACAAAGAAAAAGGTGTTACAGAAAGGCGGCTTTCTCGGGGCCATCTTAGCACCGTTGGCCGCTTCCGTGTTGGGTCCAGTATTGGGTGGACTCTTCGGCCGACAATGAACCACACGAAACAAATGGTCCTCGTCGAACCACGGTTCCTGCAAAACCTCCAATCTCCCTACCCTGTCCCACCTACGGTGAAGACCATAAACAGCCTCGATGGAGAGATGCAACAGATCTTACAGAGACCGGGGTTAAGCGACAGTGAGAAAGTACAACAGTACAATGAGACGCTTCAACGGTACATGACGTTCATGGACCAATACAAAACCCTGTCTACCCCAGCAACAGCACCACCACCACCACCACCACCACGTGACAGACCGCTGACCTCAGCACCGTTCCAACAGCCGGGTGAGGTAGCCCCCACAGCCCCAAAGTGGGTGGAAGACGAAGTGCTGAAGAGTGTACCTGCTTCGTTCAAGAAACAAGCTGGCCTGGTATTACAACGGATGAAACAGAATCCTAACATGACTTGGAATGATAAAGGCGAACTAATGGTACAGAATCAGGTGGTCCCCGGGACGCACATGACGGATTTAGTGAATGACCTGATGCGTAAACGCAGGTCGCACACCGATCCTCGAGGATGGGAGGTCTTCGCTCAAGGCTTGAAAGACATGCATGTACCACAGGAATTGGTGGGGAACCCCCAGCGCTGGGCCTTTATGCAATCACCGACTCGTGCACCACGACTCTCACCACAACCTTCTTGGGAAGCCGACTGGGAACCGGAGTAACCCCCCAAAACTCCACCACCATCACAACGGGCACCTTCTTTTCAGACCTTTAAAAAACCACCCTCGATCAGGACACCCCACATCTCCAGAGCCGTGACACGTAGCAAGTCAACGCGACGCCGGACACAACCGCCCAAGGCCTGGAAGACCTATTAAAACCAACAGCAGCAGCAGGACAGCTCAGTCGCCATGTTTTACCTGACCCTACCCAGTAACAGTTCGCTGGATGTGTTTCCTGACAACACCGTGCCAAGTACGTCACCCAGTTACCGCAACCGTTACATTTACCTGGCCGGTGGGAATGCGGCCTCGTGGATATCCAATACCCTTACTCGTGGTACAACGTGCGAGCCAATGAAGTGTGGTACGAGGTGACCTACGAAGGCAAAAACACCCGACTCACCCTGCCCGAAGGCCAATACGATACCCCCAAAGAGTTCATGGGTGGGCTGTCAAGACTGATGCATTATAAGGCGCTACGGGGGGTGACGAATACTTCAAGACCCATCAAAGCCTATCCCTTCAAGAATCACGTGGACTTCGCGATTACAACGCACACAACGACAAGGCAGAGCTTATCGTCACCGGCAAGGCGAGTGTCGTACTGAGTCCTATCCTACAGCCAAATGCTATTCTTCGATCTAAAGACGTCTGCTGGTCCCACTGAACACCATGGCGAGATGCCGATGGATATGAAGTCGGGTATGTACGGACTCTACGTCTACTCGGACGTGGTGGACAACCACATCGTGGGCGATATCAACACACCTCTGTTACGGGGTGGTCCCCATTAAAAAGACGTATGGAGGTCAAGTCACCCACAGTTTCACCCATTACGCTCTACTTGCCCGTACGACAAACTGACATCAACACGATCACGGTGATTGGCAAGAGATGACACGGGACGACCGGTGGCATTCGAACGAGGAAAGTGGTGCTGACATTTTATTTTCGACAAGCACGTGCTCCCCCACTTTGCATAATGAGTACCTTACGAGTGCGATGCACGCAGCTATATGGACTATTATGCCCAACAGGCCGGGGGTGGCTTTCCGGTGTTTAGTGGTGCACGCATGCAACGTGGACATGGACTGGGGAACATACTCGGCAGCATCGTCAAAACGTTCCCGCCCTTGGTGACGCGTGGGGTGAAAGCAATCGGCAAACAAGCGGTACGCAGTGGACTGCAAGTGGCCGGTGATGTCTTGGGGGGTACGGCACCCAAAGAATCCTTGAAACGGCGGACCAAAGAAGCGGGAGGCGTCTTGGTGGCCAAAGCACAACGCACCGTAGGGAATAAAAGAGCTGCCCCACCGAGACCACGCACCAGTCGACGACCGACCCAGAGACGACGCACATCGAAGACCCAGGATATCTTTTTCTTAAACATGTCCTTGATCCACGCAGAGTCCTGTCCCTCCACCAACAGTGAATTTGATTTGTGGACCGTGTCGCCCACACAGACCAGTGCCGAACAAGGATTATGGGTGGAGCATCTTCCGCTCTCCAGCATCAACGAAACAGGGCCCATCGAGTTCACCATCAGTAATGCGGATACGCCTATGTGGATTTAGCCCATACATACTTGTATGTGTGAAAGCCAAGGTGGTCAATGGACAACCAGAATCGTTGACCAAGCAACGGTGGGCCCGGACGAATCTCTGGCTGCACTCGATGTTTCAGCAGGTGGATATTTTTCTCAGCGACAAACTCATCAGTGACTCCACCAACACGTACCCCTATCGAGCCTACATCGAGACACTGTTGTCGTATGGCCGAGAGGCTAAAAAATCTCAGCTGACAACCGCTTTATTCTACAAGGACACGCCCGAGCACATGGACACGGTGGACAATGGGGGATATAACAAACGGAAGGCTTTCACTGCGAACAGTGCCTCGGTGGATATGATGGGTCGACTGTACGCAGACATGTTCGTGCAAGACCGGTACCTCTTGAACAAGATCCCCATCAAAATCCGACTGATACGGGCGCCTCCGACCTTCGCCTTGATGGCCACTAACGTAGAGGGCATGCAGCGGACTATAAGATTGTCATCCAAGAGGCAGTCCTGTATGTCCGAAAAGTGAAACCGAATCCAGCCGTTCAATTGGGACACATGAAAGCCTTGGAAACAAAACCAGCCCAGTACCCTATCCGACGTGTACAAACCAAAGTGTTCTCTGTGCCTGCTGGAAATATGGGCGCCAACAAAGAAAACCTGTTCCTGGGGGAACTACCCAAGCGATTGATCCTGGCCTGTGTGGAAAATACCAGTTTCAGCGGAGCCTACCCAGAGAATCCGTTTGACTTTCAACATTTCGGCATCAATTTTGTGGCCCTGCATGTGGATGGACAACAGGTGCCAGCCACGGCCTTAACACCGAACTTTGGGCGGAGGAATTTCATTCGAGCCTATCAGAGCCTGTTTGCAGCCACCGGTCAAATCAACCAGGACGAAGGGAATATGATCAGTCGGGAGGACTACGCGAACGGATACACGTTGTTCTGTTTCGATCTGACCCCCACCTTAGAGAACGACCATCAGCTGGCCCTGGCCAAGCAAGGCAACTTACGGTTGGAAATCCACTTTGCACGAGCCCTGGCGACCACCGTCAATGTGATCTGCTACGCCGAGTTTGACAACATCATTCAAGTGGACAAGGCGCGCAACGTCCTGTGTGACATGGATACATGGATACAGACCAGATAACCACCGTGCTGGAGAATGACCCAGAGACACGTAGGGTCTTTCAAGGGGTGTTCGCCCGAGATGTGTTTTCATTAGACCGTATGTATCCTGCTGCTTACGTTCTCAACACGGACCCGATGGATCGACCCGGTGAACACTGGGTGGCCGTGTACTTGACAGAACAGCAAGGCGAATACTTTGACCCGTACGGTCTGCCACCCCTCCATCCCGATTTAACAGACTTCATGGATCAAGGCACAGAGACGTGGTGTTGGAACAGTCAAACGTTGCAAAGCCTGACCAGTGGCGTGTGCGGACAATATTGCTTGTTTTACCTGTACCATCGATGCCGGGGAAGACCCTTATCTACCATCGTACAGATGTTTGACGAGTACCCCAAGGCCGAGGACCGCGATGTACTCATCTATGACTGGGCCGCCCATCATTTCAATGTACAATGCCCGTTCTGGGCTTAAGTTCTTTCAATGTACACACGCCCGCTGTTCTGGGCTTAAGTTTACAAGCCCCTTGTTCTGGGCTTCAATGTGCAAGCCCCTTGTTCTGGGCTTCAGTTCTTTCAATGTACAAGCCCCTTGTTCTGGGCTTCAGTTTTCACGTGGTTGTTCTCACGTTGTTGTTGTTCACTGAATAAAAAAAATGAGATCTCACCAAAAAACCCTGTCTTGTGTGTTTTATTCATAATGCATCAATGCCCAAATGTGGAGATTCAGTCAAACTGAAATCAGTGGTGTAGGATGGGGCCAAAATGTAACCCATCAAGGTTAGAATGCAAGAGCACTATAGTAAAATAGAGAGCCAATGAAATCAGCCCACAGACCAAGTACGTGTTTTGATCTAGGTCTGGAGCGGCCATTTCATTGAGGTGCGTGTATACGGTGAGTGAAGACTCGTCCAACATGTATAGATTATGTTTATGACTGTAAGTTCTAGGTAACCCATCAAGGTTAGAATGCAAGAGCACTATAGTAAAAATAGAGAGCCAATGAAATCAGCCCACAGACCAAGTACGTGTTTTTGGTCTAGGTTTGGAGCGGGCATTTCATTAAAGTGCGTGTATACGGTGAGTGAAGACTCGTCCAACACGTATAGATTATTACTATAAGTTCTATGAACATAATGCATGAAACTGGTTTTGAACACCGTATTAGCCAATCAGTGGCCTAGAATGGAGCCAAAGCTAACCCATCCATGTCCAGAAAACATTACCCGGGTGTACAAGAACCCGGATGTAGGAGCGGACGTCAGCGAAAGCACACCATGAGTACCCCAATTCGATTGGCTGATTGTTCGACCGCTGATTGGTTCTTTTTCTCGACCGCTGATTGGCTCTTTTTCTCGACCGCTGATTGGTCCAAATGGAACTGCCCATCTTTCCCAGGTTCATCTAGAATCCCCTTTTTTGTGCTCAAGCTCTGACTATAGCGAGGCCGCAACATTGTCTCATTGGACATTGGACCGTTTGACCTGGATGTGACCATTTGACCTGACATGCGTCCGCGCGCGCACTGCCGGGGATGACGTGCACTTCCGGAGAACCCGCGCGCGCCGCTCGCGCCGCTCGCGCTGGGGGGGCCGGGGCGGGCCGGGAAACACCCCGGCGGTTGAACATACGGACGTCTAAGGGGAAACATTAGGAACTCTTCTATGTTTGGAGGTAGTTTTAGTGAAAAACCCGGAAGTGACGTCACAACCCCCACGTGACCTGCGCAACGGAATGGATACGACACCCTAGTGTAACTGCCTCACCTAGGCTTCACATGGATACCTCACTCGATCCCATCGACCCACTAGGGGCCCACCTACACCCCAACACGTCTATTTCTATACTACGGCCAGACTGCGCATGCGCAGAATGCCGATAGTTCAACCCCACACCCAGCCCATCAGATGCCCCTTCACGAATGCTTCACTTTGATACCTCACTCGACCCCATTGGACCATTAGTGGCTCCCCTAGCTCCAAAATGTCTAGCGGGACCCATACAGGGCCAGTTTTCGACACTAGGTGACCACATCCCGACAAAATGGCCAGTTTTCGACACCGGATGTGCCGCCATCTTGAACATACGTGCCGCCATCTTGGATATGCCCCATAATGCACAGGGTCAAAATACTCGCTTCTGATTGGACGAGAGCTCCAGGGCGGATTTGAAATACTCGCTTCTGATTGGACGAGAGCTCCGCATTGCGTCTGCGCATGCGCAGAATGATATTCCTACCGCACACCCAACCCATCAGATGCCCCTTCACCTAGGCTTCACTTTGATACCTCACTCGACCCCATTGCACCATTAGGGGCTCCCTTACATCCCAAAACGTCTATGCGCATGCGCAGAATGGTGACAACGCCCGAGCCGCTAGTCCAGTCAGATGCCCCTTCACATAAGCTTCACTTGGATACCTCACTCGACCCCATCGGACCATGAGTAGCACCCCTAGCTCACAACACGGCTATTTCCATACCTTTGGGCCACCGCGCATGCGCAGAATGGTGACAACGCACGAGCCGCTAGTCCAGTCAGATGCCCCTTCACATAAGCTTCACTTGGATACCTCACTCGACCCCATTGCACCATTAGTAGCTCCCCTAGCTCCCAACACGGCTATTTTCATACCCTTGGGCCACCGCGCATGCGCAGAATGCCGATATGTCAACCCCACACCCAGCCCATTAGATGCCCCTTCACATAAGCTTCACTTTGATACCTCACTCGACCCCATCGGACCCTTAGGGGCTTCCCTAGCTCCAACACGGCTATTTTCATACCCTTCGACCACCGCGCATGCGCAGAAGGCCGATAGTTCAACCACACACCCAGCCCATTAGATGCCCCTTCACATAAGCTTCACTTTGATACCTCACTCGACCCAATCGGACCATTTTATCTAGGGACTACTTTTTCTCCGCGGAAGCTTTTTCCGAGACCGAATCACCGCCAAAACCGCGGCCAGACCGCATCACCGCGGATGAATACATCCTGAATACATCCCCTCCAACAATTGGAACTCTCCTGTGCTGGAGGTAGCTTTTGGTCCTTCTGCCGGAACTATACTGCACTTGACCTCTCCTCCCGCCACGTGACCGCCACAAATGACCTCTACATCCGGGTGAAAGGGCCCTGCAAATCCTCTTACACTACTACTTGCGTATGAATCGTGTGAAAATAACATGCGATTCATTGGCCGGTCTAGTAAACTGCTGAGCGGTTGGCTTGCGTTCGCCGCACACGCTGAGGATTTGGCCTTGCGAGGCGAAATTATCAAACGAGTTTGATATTTTTCTCCCTGCCTCGCGAGGCCAAAAACTCACCAAAAACTGCCCGCACACGAGAGCTAGCCCCTGAGCTGACAGGCAATTGAGGCCGTTAGCTCAGCTGATAGCTCTCGTGTGCGCCGGGCTTTACCTTGATCCTCAGACATTTGTAGGGAAGGAAAACATGTCTATAAATGATCTAGATGAGTTACGTAAGGCTGAGTTATATTCATTAGCCAGCCGGACTGAGGAAGAATAAAGTAGTCCAGGCAATAGGAGAGCATATGAATGTAGAAGCTGAAGAATGTGATGAGGTATCTGAGCTAGAAAAGGAGGTAGAATTATAGAAGATAGCTTTGAGGCAAAGGGAGTTAGTGTCAGAGGAAATAACGGAAACGATAAGGTTAGAGGCAGAGGCAAAGTTAGAGGCAGAAGAAAGAAAGGAAAAGTTCAGGTTAGAAAAGTAATGTGAGATGGAAACAGAACGGCTCAAATTAGAACAGTTGAGGCTGAAAAACAGGAACGAGATAAAGAAAGGAAGAAAGAGCCAGAGAAGGAGGGAGAGGGGAAAAGAAGGAGAGAGGGTGGAGAATGAAGAGAGCATTAATTGCGCATGTTTGAATTAGGATTTAGGCCAGGGAGAGGATATGGTAGATAGGAGGAAGACGTAACCCAGAATCTGAACTAGCTAGCTCTATTAAACTGGTTCCCATATTCCATGAGGATGAGGTGGGTACATATTTTTTTTTTTGAGAAAATTGCTCACAGTGGTCAAAAAATCTCTGGACCACGTTGCTACAAAGTCGTAGGTAAAGCAACTGAAATTTATACATCATTATCTGTGGAACAGTCTAGTAATTATGAAGTGGCGAACGTTGCCATTTTGAGAGCTTATGAGCTGCTGCAGGAAGGCTACAGGCAGAAATTTAGAAACTTAAAGATCTATGTACGGGAAACTTCTGTGGAGTTTGCAACGGAGAACGAGATGGTATTTGATAGGTGGTACAGGTCATTACAGGCAGAGAAGGAATATGACTAATTGAGAGAAGTTATTCTTATGGACAAATTTAAGAACACTATTCCCTTGGAAACATATGTTAGTCGAGTTTAAGAGGGCAGCAGTTATAGATGATGACTACGAATTAACTCATAAGAAAATGATAAATTCTAGTATGGGAATTATGGGAAAAAGTAAGAAGGTGGAAAATTTGACCACAGGTTCGACCAACAAGCTAGACTTAGTCCAAAGGATGGGAAATGTCAAGGTGAAAAGGTAGGCCCTAATTTAGAAACGAAGAGAGTAAAGCCTGGTAAAATCTTTTCTAGGTCATGGAATGCACCTACATGCCACTATTATTGGAAAGCCCGTAATGACAGACAGGGGAATAAACCGGTCGATTTCGTTAAAAGCAGAGTTATCTCCCATAGACCAAAACCTGAAAAGCTGTTCAAGCCTGTACCAAAAGTACATGACAAGGCAGATGCTAGTGAAAATCAGATATCAGAGGGTAACAAGATTTTTTGTTTTGTCTAAGGAAGAGGTGTCACCAGTTAATCGGGAAGGACAAAGGAAACCTGTAGTTATCTCGAGAGATACTGGGGCGTCACAGCTTCTGATGTTATCTGATGTTATGACCCTGCCTGGGCATAGTTCTGTTAATTCAGGGTATTGATGGGAATTAATATTCCTGTTCCTTCATACCAAGATAACCTGAGGAGTGATTTGATCATTGATCCAGTAACAGTTGGGATTGTTGAGACAATTCCAACTGAGAGTGTGACCATTTTGCTAGCAAATACCACCCCTCCCCCCTATCGTGTCAGATGAGCATAATGATAAACTTCTGATACTGAAGTCTTAAAGGATGAGTTTCCAGGGATATTTCCTCAATGTGTAGTAACTAGCTTGCGAGAGCAAGGGGAAACAGGAAGAGGCCCAGTCTGAGAAAGTGGTTATGATATTGGTACATTGTATTTGGCTATCAGAGATCTTTTTGGGGAATCTTGATGGTAAAACAAGAGCGGTAGATCACAAGACTAATTTTTAACCCGATATCAGTAGTTAAGGAACACCAAGCTGACCCGATTATCAGGGAGACCTCATTGTCGGAAAAAGAAACTGAGGAAGTCCCAGAATGTTTCTATGTGTCTGATATGTGAAAGAGTACGTGGATACTACCTAAATTACAAGCGTCTGGTCCGTCATTCATAATTCAACCATCGTCCATTAAAGAATATCTGCGTCCATGATCCAAAGACCGGAATTTGGCACAAGTTACGAAACGTAACGCCACACGTTGCACGCTAAGCTCGTATTTTGCTATCAGCGTGCCATATGTATCGCCAAATTTGAGAAACTTTGAACGGAGGCGCTTGGTGGTATAGCTCTGTTTTTTAAGTTTCTGCAACAATGTTTTATGGCGTTGATTAAAATCGTCACATATAAACCATGATCTAGCAAATGCTACTAGGCGAGATATGTATACGCCATATGCAGGTCCCACAGGAATATTACTGTCCATAAGGGAGAGTTTACGATGTCGAAATTGTAATAATCATATATTGTCATAAAGTCGACGTGAGAGAAGGTCCGCTTCATTTTCATCGAGATATAGGTCTAAATATGATGTGACGGTAGGGCTATCTGTAGTTTCCGTCGACTCCCGGTGAAGGTAGAAATATATTCTTCACTGCGTCATTTATATAGCGATTATCCACAGCGAGAAGATCGTCTGTATAGCTGAATGGTGAATGAGAAGGAACGGTTTTTGAAAGCGGTTTTTTATTAAGAAATTCAAGCAAATCTATAACAAAGAAACATTCTATGAATGATATCTCTTGTATGTAGTAGAGCTAAAGAATGCTTTATGGATTCTGACAGTAATAAATCTACGATCAGTTTTCTTGAAGACAGATACTATTAATGAACCTAGACAATAAGAAAGTTCATGAGGGATTGTAGTATAGAGAGTCGAGAAATCCCTTGTGGATACATGTCTTTACGGTATGTGACCTTTAGCATCAGCATGACCTTCCGTAAAACATTGTGAGTTTTTCAATATCCACGTACATAAAGCCCAGTTAATGAAAGTTGTCAGTTTTACACAAGATTGTGATGCCCCGGGCTATCGGAATGAGATCTTATGGGTGGCTCATAACATCCCGGCTCAAGCTAGAGTTATGCAAAATTTGTATTGGCCCAAACTGCACAAGGATGTGGTGAGTTACTGTAAGACCTGCCATATATTACTTGCGTCTAGTCCGTCATCCATAATTCAGCCGTCGTCCATTAGAGAATATCCGCGTACATAATCCAAAGACCTATTCCATATTCCATATAACAGTATTAGCACCAAATTCAAAAAGACAATCATAGTATACATAAACATAGGCTTGTTTCCTGCAAGAGAGAAGCGGTCAACAGTTTTCAATGATGCCGGCAAGACATCATGATGTTCCAAAAATATCAAATCCGTATCGCTGATCAGTATTCTTAATCCATACTATTCGTTGTAAAGTCGTCATCTAAAGAATTATGTATTTCAGTCACGCTTTGATTTTGACTGTTCATATGAGTACCATGAGGATCTTGAAGTACATGGGTTCATACGGCCCCTAGCCCCGGGTTAAGCGGAAGTAGACACAAGATGTATGTCAGATAGGAGGAAAGCCTCAGCAGTCTATAAAATCAGCACCATTAATACCAATTCCGGTATTTGATGAACCATTCAGTGAAGTTTTGGTAGATTGCGTCGGTCCCCTACTCAGGACAAAGTCTATATATAAATACCTGTTGACGACCATGGATGCGACCATAAGATTTCCTGAGGCACTCCCTTTGAAAACAATAACCACCAAGGCAGTAGTGGAAGTATTGCTTCAGACTGTCACCCGTGTGACCTCCACAAAGAGATTCAATCTGACCAGGGGTCAAATTTTGTGTCTGGTCTTTTTCAGATATTGCACGAGTTTGGCGTTAGACAACCAAAGTCTACATCCTTTCATCCAAAGTCACGGGGCTCATTAGAACGATATCACTAGATAGTCCATCATCTCAAACAGAAAGAGGGCTTATTTTACGATGAACCTCAACCCACAGTATGGAAAATTTTCATTGTGACTTTATGAATAGACCATAGACAGATGCATTCTTCTAGAGTGGGTGACAGTCAGAAGCCTGGGTAGGTAGTATGCTAGAGGAACCTATATCAGATTACGGAATTTCTAAAACAAAACGCAAACATTTGGGGCAGGCCAACACATTACACCATTAGTTGTTTACTTCTACTGCATTATATGTTACACGCTATACGTCGTATTGAAGGTATGTGTATGGGCTACAACCCGACTGAAAGTCTGCACCCGGCGGGGGTGCCCCACCTGTCATTTGGTTTGGCATAGTTCTGAAAGTAGTGTCGGGGACCCTACATACATTACCTAATGTATATTCGGACCCATGTCCGCAATGACATGTCAGCCTTTGGTGCTGTCAGACAGAAAGTTCACTTCATATTACTCCGTTAGGATTCTGCCCCACGAGCACTTCAATATAACCCCTCACACGTCCCATTTGGATAGTTTACCTCTAGCCTAAATCTTCCATTCAAATCCCATTTTTCTACTATTCCCTGACTGCGCAAGCGCAGACTGACGGCAGTTCCAGTACACACCAGCCAGTCCGACCGATTTACAGCAAGGATAGCTCATCTCTGCCCCAAGACGTCCACCCAAGTTCCACTGTTTTCTATGGTGTTCCATTTCGGCCATTTTTGCGTCGCGCGTCGCAGGCGACGGGAAGGGCGACGTCGCCCACGACGTCGCCCGCGACGTCGCCCACGACGTCGCCCGCGACGTCGCCCTTCCCGTCGCCCTTTCCGTCGCGTTCTTATAATGTTAAGAGATACAACGCGACGCGACGTCGCCCTTTTTAAACGCGACGTCGCCCACGACGTCGCCCGCGACGTCGCCCGCGACGTCGCCCTTCCCGTCGCGCGTCGCTTTAATCAACACGACGCGATAGGCGACGTCGCCCACGACGTCGTGCACGACGTCGCTCGCGACGTCGCCCATCCCGTCGCCCTTCCCGTCGCGTTCTTATAATGTTAAGAGATACAACGCGACGCGACGTCGCCCTTTTTAAACGCGACGTCGCCCACGACGTCGCCCGCGACGTCGCCCGCGACGTCGCCCTTTCCGTCGCGCGTCGCGCGTCGCCTTCCGGTATTTAGGACAAAATCGAGCTGCGCATGCTTAGGGAGCAGCTATTGCGATGTGGATCGTATGGCGAGGCCGTCATTTCATGAATGATCTCTGCCACTATCGATAAAGAAAATGTCAGCGTAAATGAATAATGATTATCCTGCATTATCGTATAGCCTTTAAATGGTGTTAAATATTAGTCCATGCTTGGAATGATGCCTGTTATGAAGTTATCTCTCGGAAAGTCTGCAACTCGCTGTGTTGTACTGTACAAATTATATCTTCGCTTCCAAAATATATACGCAACCCCCACATCCGTACATCGTCTTGAATTTCTTTATTCCCATTGGATTTCGCGTGTATGTGTGTGTGGATTTTCTGTGTGCTTTTATGTGTTTGTGTTTTCAGTTGTTCTTACAGTATACCTCCACATTTACCAGGCCGTTGAAAATATCCTTTTATTTACTGCTGTCCAACACTGTATACCGTTACTTAACCTGTCACGTCCCGACAGATTGTAGTGTAGATCTATAAGCTTTCAATTTAGCGGAGAGAGATAGTCCCATAACTCTCAAAAAGAAAGAAATTTTTTTTTGATGGAATTGAAGTTATTTTGTTCTTTCTATTCTTTCTAAGAACTGACTGAAGAATATTAGTACTTCTGCACTCTTTAAATCGTCCGGCATGTCCACGATCGTTCTAGACGATTGAACTTAAAATTCAGGACGAGTTCTTGGAGTTCGAGTAAGTTGCTCTTAACTGCAAAGATTCTTTCCTCATTTTCAAGAAAAATTTAAAAAAATTCATCCTTGAAACACAATTGTAGTCAAATGGCCTGAATAAAACCTGGAACAAAATCCATGAATTATTTTAAGAGTGCATATCAACGAGATTTAAATTTTTCTTGAAATTGAGGAAAGAAGCCCTGCAGTTACGTAAGGACGTAGACAAGTTTTCAGATTTGGGGCCGGGGGGGGAGCTATACTATGACAGCACAATAAGGCGAGGGTCCAGGGGCCGCCTAGGCCTCGGAAGCTCCAGGATCCCAGATGACTAGAGATGCGTTCTTGGCCTTTCCCAGTGAATAAAACTCAACATTAAAACGCACACGTTGTAACCAGTTTTTTTTTGTCTTTTCTTGCTTTTATGTGTGGGTATTTTCTTTCCAGGGTTATTCAACCTCAAACTTGGTCAACACAAAAAACGGTGTGCAAACTAATTAGCTCAGCGACTCATCCAGGTTGTGGTTTTGGAGGGAATACGTGTTTTGTACATTTTTGAGGGAATTTATACAGTAGTTTTGTGGGTTCCGAATCACGGTGACCGGCGGATAACTTTCCTAATGAACGCCTTATATTTCTTGCAATAAAGCACCTGTGTAAATCTTTTCTATTTTTATTGGAACGTCTGTTTCTGTGGACCCAAATAAATGTCGAACAACCGAACTGCGTTGTTTGTTTCTCGGTCAATTCGGCATGGTAATGCTTCCGGTACCACCCAATGGTAAATTCACGCTGGGACAAAAACACGTGTGATTTCTTTTGTTGAATCTACGAGAAATTAAATGGCTTTAAGTGATAATTTCAGTATTCGTTTCAGTGACTGAATCATATTAATGGTCAAACACAATATCTAATGATTTGCGATAACCCTCGCCAGCATTGTAACATAATGCGGCATTAGAGATGTCAATTCCGGATTACGAATTGTGACATTGAAGACTGCACACGGACAAATGTCTCTTGGGCAAAGTTATTGCTTTAGTCACAGAACGGGATAGTCTTCACCCCTCCCCTCCCCCCTCCCCTTCCCCCACCCCACCACACACATACCAAAGATTTCAAAATTAAAGATTTCATTATTAAAATTGTGGAAATATATCTGTGTGTCCTTTCCTCTATTTTCTTTTGTCCAAATATAGATGCTAAATAGATGTCCGATATCCATTTAGAGAGTTTATATATTGTAATGTTGAATATGCGAGTAGAATTCGTTCAGCTGTCAGCAACACGATGGAACGTGTGTGTAACTTTCTTAAATTTGAATCTGAATTCCATGCAGTATATCAGGTCAGATGGGGAAACATTTTCGACAGGTTTGAATTGAACCAGGTCCGTCAGGTTCAATCTTAAATGAATGGTGTCGTCCGTGAACAAATAACGAACTATCCAAATCCTGAGAGAATTAAATTAATTAGTGAGGATAATTTCCGTATCAGGCATGGTCAGACAGATCAGGCCGTCGTTGTCTATGAACAATTTCTGCCTCAGTGATGGCAATCCAACAAAGTCCAGGCATGTGATACCACATTTTTCGCCTATTGGGATATTGGTGATAAATGACCACTCACGACCGCTAGATGGCGTGATCCGCTTCTTACCAAAGTGATTCGCAACTGCCCGCGCTGGTGCACCGAGACGGACTTGATTTTCTCATTGATTTACAAGTTCGATTAGAGAATTTTATACATGCAATTATCGACGACAGATTTTCGTAGAAAATAAGGCCAAGAATCACTCTCAACTCTTAACAACACGAGCGCCAGCAGTCTAGATGTAAAAGGCGATTCGGAACTCCCCTATTAACTGTATGCTTAAACATGCCTCGTTTCGTCTGCTCGACCACTTTCCCCTCTGACAAACACGCATGGGGAATATGTATTTCACAAACACGTCTATTTTTTGTTTGTCTTGCAAATATTTGGGGGGAGGGGGCCATGCCCCCCTTGTCTACGGCCATGAGTTAAGAGCAACTTACCCGAACTCCAAGAACTCGTCTTATATTTGAAGTTCAATTGTCGTCAAACGTCTAGTACGATCGTGGAAATGCCGGATAATTCGAAGAGTGCAGAAAAACTAATATTCTTCAATCAATTGTTAGAAAGAATAGAGAGAACATAATTCTCACAGTAAAATGACTTCAATTCCATCATAATTTCTTTCTTTTTTCTTCTTTTTGAGAGCTATAGGACTATCTCTCTCTGCTAAATTGAAAGCTAAAAGATCTACTACAATCTGTCGGGACGTGACAGGTTGAGTACCGGTATACAGTGTTGGACAGCAGTAAATAAAAGGATATTTTCAACGCCCTGGTCAATGTAGTAACATAAGGAGGTATACTGTAAGGATATCTGAAAAACGAAAACACACAAACACATAAAAGCACACATAAAAGCCACACACACATTCACTCGTGTACGGATATGGGGGTTGCGCATATCTATTGGAAGCCAAAATATAATGTGTATAGTACAACACAGCGAGTTACAGACTTTCCGAGAGATAATTTCATAACAGGCATCATTCCAAGCATGGACTAATATTTAACACCGTTTAAAAGCTATACGATAATGCAGGATAAGCATTATTCATTTACGCCGACATTTTCTTCATCGATAGTGGCAGAGATCATTCATGAAATGACGGCCTCGCCATACGATCCACATCGCAAAAGCTGCTCCCTAAGCATGCGCAGATCGATTTTGTCCTATAATACCGGAAGGCGACGCGCGACGCGCGACGGGAAGGGCGACGTCGCCCGCGACGTCGTGGGCGACGTCGCGTTTAAAAAGGGCGACGTCGCGTCGCGTTCTATCTCTTAACATTATAAGAACGCGACGGGAAGGGCGACGGGATGGGCGACGTCGCGAGCGACGTCGTGGACGACGTCGTGGGCGACGTCGCCCATCGCGTCGTGTTGATTAAAGCGACGCGCGACGGGAAGGGCGACGTCGCCCGCGACGTCGCGTTTAAAAAGGGCGACGTCGCGTCGCGTTCTATCTCTTAACATTATAAGAACGCGACGGGAAGGGCGACGGGAAGGGCGACGTCGCGGGCGACGTCGTTGGCGACGTCGCTCTTCCCGTCGCCTGCGACGCGCGACGCAAAAATGGCCGAAATGGAACACCATAGTTTTCTGCCTGCGCATACACAGATTGACAACAGCTCCACCATACACCACCCCATTCGGACTCTTCAATATGAGACCCCATACGATCCATTTGGACCAGTCTACGTCGACCCCAAAACGTCCACCTGCGCATGCTTGACACCAGAAGTCACGTCATTCCCGGACGTGACGTCTTCCCCGGAAGTCACTTGACCGGAAGTGAGCTTTGACCTCGCACTGGAAGGGACGACACCTCCGCGTGACCTTTGCAGCCTCAGCCTCAATACCACAGAATTTCCCGGCTTTCTACTACAAGGCTCTCCTTACGTTAACCCGTTACTGGTATTAACTAACATCGCAATTTGTGGGTCAATCCGCCTATTGTACAGAGAACAAAGAAGAGCCCACATGACTTCAGCTGATGAACTTCTGATTCGTATCATTTCACTTTGCTTTATCTTTTAACCCAGGAGAACATTTAGAACTGAGGACAACTGGCATAATTTTATACATATGTACAATACTTTTCCAGTCGTCAAAAAAGTGTCATTTACTTGAAATAATGTATAATTTGGAATTTATTACATGAAAATATGCCAGATATCACCACTTTAAGATATTCTACTGTGTTAAAAATAGGACAAAGTGAAAGTATACGAACCAATAGCTGATCAGCTGAAATCACGTGTCACTTCACAGAGAGGCCCTTCTTCGTTCTGCCAATTAAGTGCAAAAGGCGGACTGAAACACAACTTGATTCTTGTTCGCCTATAGTCTAATTAAAACAAGATTACATTGTTGGCCTGTAGCCGCTCATTCTACGCTGGTTGGTTTGCTGTACATGACCTCGTTATCAGTAATCCTCCGAGATGAAATCACGACTACAAATTATCAGCGGTTGTCGGCTCTATAACTTCGATATTCTTGATTGCAATATTGTTTACCACTTACCACTGTACTTACTATTTTCGGCATTCAATACAGATCTTTAAAATCCAACAGTTGTGATTGGTCGATGGCGGTTATATTGTTCTACGGAAGAAATTTTCACAAAGACCATTGGAAGGTCCAAACCATGAGATTTCCATTTGTGGCTTGAAACCCAAAATGCCCAGCAAATGATATACGGTGAATACGACAACTTTGATACAACTGCGGAATAAATTTAAATTGAAGAGTGTACCAATTAAATGAATTTGTTGCGTATGCAACTGTTACGAAAATGTGTTTCTCAAATGTTATCACATTAATTTGGAGATGAATCTAAAGTATTATCCTCAAATGAATTGGATATTAGATTACATGTCAAGTGACAATATTTATAATCAAATAACGATAATATTTATTCTTGATAGTAACACATCTTTATTCTATCTAATTCTGGATAATAGACATGGCAAAGCAGTGAAAAAATTAGAAAATGTAGTCTCAATTTTTATTCAAACATTTAAAGTTTCCTATCCCCAATACTTTATTGTCTGTTTCAACGATAATTTTCACTATTGTAAACTTCCTTAAACTAAGTGGTTTGTAACTGAACTGAATGAATTACAATGGCGCTAAACAGAATCAGATAAGAAAGTATACCCCCTCTCCTCCACTCCTCCCGCCCACCCTTCCACACTTTTGAGATGTTATATTCTCCTTTTTTGTGATTGTTGTTTTGAAGAACAACACTATCATACTGTTTTCTGATTGAGATTAAAAAATATTTCTCTACATGCTCCATAATAGATATTCCCAGAGATTTTGGCTTTTAGGAAAACTTGACCTATTTTTGACTTGTTTCCGTAATTTGGTCTATAAAGTGAATAATCTGAATGACAACAGGCAAATCAACGAAGATGCTCCCGTCCTCTGACATTTTCAGCTTGGATTAATACAATCGAAGCCAGGTTAATTCATTCTACCGCAAAGTATTCCTACATTGGTTCAACGCAGTAATGTAAGTGTTCAAACATCTATTAACAGTCTGCGAAGAATAAGCATTGAATATTGACGAAATCTAATCGTTGCAGAATTAAACATGATACATTATTCTAATGGAAATTGATCCCACGTCGTCAATCACACCAGTCGTCATGTCTGCAAACACTGAACACTGGAAACTAGCTGAAATGTCTGTGAAGAAAATATTAACCATATTTCGTAATTGAAGCAGTGCCTATAATGTCAAAATGCTAACATAAAATGCTATAGACATACATGCATGCGTGATCTCTGCAAACTACATAGAGGAAAGAAAATGATACGAGTGTAAATACGACAGATAGGTCAATAACGATATCAGTCAATGTGAACGCCATTTTATCAATTGTTTGCGGCATTTCTTCACTCTTGAAGTGGCGTTTCAGTTATCCCAGTGACCGTCGTGTATAAGAAGGAATGTGTGCTTAACAGTTACCGGACCTGTAATAAAGCATAGGCTTCACGGTGCCTTTGCAGCAATACTGCGTCGATATTTTGTATACAGCCTGTCCACAGCATTGTGTGTAGACACCATATGTTCTTGGTTTCACGTTTGGGTAACAGCAAATCTGGGAGCTCATCCGATAGATTTTGGACACACAGCAGCCGGTAGACTGGCCATAAATCCTCCTAAAGACTTTTCCTCCACAGCAGATTTGGGTCAAAGTGTTGTACACCCCTCTTCCGCAACATCGGTAATTGTCGTTGTATTTTCTCAGCAGCTTACCATAACAACACAGTTGCCTTCTCCGGTCGTAGGAATATTGGCCACAGCAGGAATACATGTTACTGTAATATGGCGATAGAGGTCGAAGGATGCCACTGCAGCAAAGCTTGGCTTTCCTGTCGTACGGCGTAGAACCACAACACCCCGAGTTACATCCAACCTTTCTCTGAACTCTATTTCCACAGCAAATGTTTGTGTTGTAGTTCATCACTGCAGTTCCACAACAGCTCCAATCATTAGGGTGGTATGCTGGTCTGGTACGAATGATCCTATTACAGCAGAGTTGCTTTTGATAATCATACAACTGAATTCCACAGCATCCATAGCTACCATTCGGGATGGGCTTACGTTTAAGTAGACCAGAGCAGCATGTATGGGTTGTGTAGGAATACAGTGTGCGTCCGCAGCACGAATAGTAGAGAAATGGGTTGGGCTTGTTCAGAATAGTACCACTACAACATTGTTGGGTGACGCTGTTATAGACACGGCTGGTTCCACAACAGTAATGTCTTGTCGTCGCTCTTGGTAGAACTTTGGCCGGGCTTCTGCTACAGCAAATCTGAGTTGTGGTAATGTAAGGAACCGTCCCACAGCAGGCAACCTTATCCGAGGGTCCGTGAGGTCGATGGCCTAGTACGTTCCCACAGCAAATATGGGCAGCATCATTGTACGGCTTCCCGTTGCATGTCGCTGATGGTACTGAAAATAAAGCAGATAAATGGTTAAAGTGTTACATGTAGAGATATTTAACATACATTGGATTATGACTTTGATGACGGCAAAGATAACTGTGTATTTATGAAAGAATTTGCAACTAAAGCTGGTGTTCAGAGTATTGAAACTGAGAGCTTTTGTTGGAGAGCACTGGCTGTTCAATATCGATAATATAAATGAAAATATAGCGTGTACAGAGAGTAAATACGGCAGCTAACTCACCTGCTTCAGTGCTGGTTATTAGCTGTACGGCTAGAGTAAAACAAAGAAGAGAATATGGTCCGTGCATCTCTGTCGATTCTGTATACTGTCCCCTGTGTTATAGAATCTGGGATGTCTCGGTTGTACCTTGAACGTTTTTTGTGGTGAACTTGGACACTCAAGCAGTATATATACTGGCCACGAAGATCCGGGTCTAGCCGATTATTTACGTCTAAAATTCAAAGGGGGCGAGGAGGGGGCAATGGAATCAATGCGGACATGTCGTCGATAAATAACAGATCAGGCTGAATGGAAAATTTGCATTTGATTTCGGTGAAATAATCAGTAAACACCCATTCTTCGATAAATGTTCCAGGATATAGCATGAAAGAAACCTTTATTGAGTTTCATGAATATACCATCGAGTTTGCCAACAAGGATGCCATATGTGAGTACATTACTCCAGACCGGTCAAATAACATAACAAATATATTCATAAACATTCTAAGGAGGAACGCTTGAATTGGCCACTAAATCTTAAAACTTCAGCGGAGAATAATTTTTGTTATTGAAATAAAACATATACATTCATATAGTTTTGAATGATATTACAACTTATTTCTGATCGCAGTTGCAGAAATATCTGCCTGTGCTCATACGTACACGGTAATGTCGACACATAAATTCAAGATGAAAACATTTCTCGACGCTAGCTACATGAGCAGAGTAATGATTACTTTCTTGGGCATACCAGTTTATCCAAACATACGAAGTGGCTGAGAAAAGTCTTGTGTGAAACTCAGTCTGCCCTGAATTCTGACTAATTCTATTACTAGTAAGCCGTATAGTCACTTCCAGAGCCCTAGCTTCTAATGCATATATCTTAGAAGTATACTGCACGCGTGATCTTCGGAACAATAAATGATAGTTCCAAGGATAAAACACAATTACCGCTTCTTGTGTAAAACCGGTCCCTCGGACTGGGATTTACCATTTTTGACCCTACTCTTTGAGCTCTCTCTTGGATCCCGGATATGTGCACCACCCAGGACATCTTTCAATGACGAGAGATGAAGTTGCAATAGGAAAATCTAAATTTCCTGTTCGATTCCTGTTTTGCTCGTTTTGAAGTCAATCTCCGCAATCCAATAGCTATCCTTTAAAAGATGTGCTTGAACCCAACGGGGGTTTAATGCCCTTTTGATTTCACCCTCAGTGATTCCACATCTATCCTGACAAAGGTTTATGCTCTTTCGATAAAAAAATGGGCCTTTCATAGTGGCTCAACAAATTTATGTTGCCGACCCGCAGTGAGCATTAACTACCATGTTTTACCTCCATTTATCTCTCTGTGCTGGGACTTGATTCACTTGAGAATACGTTGCTGAGTGGTCGAAAAGCCCACAGTACTCGTCGAATGGCTGGCTGTACGTTATTAAAGACAAGATTATTAATACCATCCGCCATTCACAACGAACTGATACACAATCCAAATACTGAGTGACACCACTGTGCAAGAATTTCCTGCAAACCTCCAAAGTAAATTTGTTATTATTCCAGCTGACAAGGCGCCAAACAATATAATATTCATTTGTAAATATTACTATCATGAGGTCCTTGTTAAAGGTCAACCCAAACGCTCTGAGGTCAAAAATATAAAAAAATAGTCCTTTCGATTCTGAAAATAATGATATTTTTTTCATAATTTTGTGCAGTCTGGTTGGCGAGATATTGCCGTTTGAAAGGTGAAAATCGCTCTCCTGTCAATTCCAGCTGTGACGTCACGGAGGGAAGCCGTCTTGTATTCTCTATGTTAAAGCCGTATACCACAGTCGTATGTAGCTGCTGATTTCTGGAGATTTTCGGAGTATCGGGCATCATTTTTTAAATATGCCGCGACGTTGTGTAGTGGGAGGTTGCAGTTTTACTACAGATGACGGTGTTAGTATTCATTTGTGGCCCAAAGACGAGAAAATCGCTGCAAATTGGACGAAATTTGTACGCAACACGAGAGTGTGGAAAGAGGGCCCGAGCCAGTACTCGTATAATTTGCTCGGCACATTTTGACAGAAAGACATCATTCGAGGACATCTACAGCGTAGCAGTTGAATTCGGGTACAAACCAAAACTAAAGAGAACAGCTATTCCAACTATCAAACGTAAGAACAATCAGAATGTGACGGCAAAGAAATCGGACAAGGAGAATCTATCACGGACATCGGCTGAACGAACCTAGCCTGCAAGCGAGGCCTCGGGCAGGGGGACGGCTGTACATGCCCTGCTCGCTCTCGCGTGGCATTTGTTGCTTGAGCACCTACAGGTTAGACTGGATGAGTCTCTATTTCATATATACACGTTTAACCATTTGTTCCAATGTGTCTTAATGTCTGTATTTGTATGTTCAATTTTATTCATTCTATGTATGCGTTTTTAGCCAAATGTTGGCACAAACTTCACGCAAATAAATTATCTAAATTATATACTATTTAATAATAATAATAAAATGATCTTTCATAAATATATATACGTTTGATAAGTAAATAAATAAAAAACACCAATTGGAGTGAATGGCTGTAGATACAGAAGTGATAATTATACTTTCATAATCCCTTGACATTTGAGATTGTGGGAATATCATTCGATTTCAATTTAATTGAGGTAATTTGTCGAAAATTGAGCAAATGTGAATGCCGATCCACTCACCACGGCTTACTTTTCGCCATGAATGTCCAAAGTTTTTTTATCAAACTATATAATTCTGAAATTGGTATTTCATGGGGATTATGGGAAAACAAACAAAATTCAAGTCGGACGTATATCAGTAGAGTTATCAACAGTTTACTGTCCATACTGCCGAATCCCGGAGTTTATCCCTTCGAAAAGGCTGCCTCGGTCAGTAACAACAATAACAACACAGATGTGCTCGTTCGTTACATCACAGAATCGTTCTACATTCAATACAGTTTGAAATATATGGACATTTGGTCTTATAGATGACGATAATAAGGTTTCCAGTCAAGTTGCATACCAATCTGTATTCAACAAACGACCTCTCCGAATCCTGTCGTCGTCGAGTTCCACGTTGTCAGAGTGGTTGTCACTGTCAGAATCGGAGCCGTACGGCTCAAATTGATAGGGCTGAATTCCGCCGTTGGTCTGCAAACAACTGTTAATTTGCCCGTCATCATCCTCCTCTATGTCTATTTCATCTTCTTGGCGAAAAATATTTCCATCTAAGCAGCTGATATCGCTCGAATCGACATCTGAACCGGAGCTCTGACTGCACTCGCTTTCCATGTTATCCGCTGTTTTTCTCAGGCAACTTCCCTGCGTGACGTCATCAACCCAGCTGTGAAAGTGTGGAAAAGCCCACTTTGCTCCCATATTACGTGTGTTTCTGATCAGATTAGAATTTTTTCAATATTTTTTTCATACAAAGTGAAGTATGAACTATGATTTTTAAGGATTTTTAGACCAAAAAAAATTCCGTTTGGGTTGACCTTTAAAGAGTTAAATATTGATGCTCCTCCAGCCTGTAGTTCTACTTACTGCTCTACAAGATTTACTTACGATGGTATATTTAATGAACACAAACAGTTTCTCAAGCAAAGAGGAAATTCAATTCCAATCACTCACACGGATATTCCCCATGGTATGAACCCATGTACTTCAAGAACCTCATGAACAGTCACAATCAAAACGTAACTGAGATACCTCATTCCCTAGATGACGAATTTACAACGAATATCATATTGATTAAGAATACTGATCAGCGATACGGATTTGATATTTTTGGTCATATCTTGCCAGCATCGTTAAAAACTGTTGACCGCTTCTCTCTTGCAGAAAACTAGCCTATATTTGTGTATATTATGATTGTCTTTTTGAATTTGGTTCTGATGCTGTTATATGGAATATGGAATAGATCTTTGGATTATGGACGCGGATATTCTTTAATGGCCGACGGCTGAATTATGAATGACGGACCAGACGCTTGTAATTCCAAAATTATACTGGATACCCAAAATGCATCATGCACCGAACAAAGCTAGATTTATAGCAAGTTCTTGACAATGTACCACCAAGATTCTCTCTAAATTATTGAATAAAGCTCTTCAGGCGGTAAAATCACCTTGAGTGAAATATTGTGCAGTTATTAGAAGGAATTCGGATGCAGAGTGTATGTGGATACTTAACAACTCGTATACAATCACAGAAAAACTAAATAGAAGGATTTTTGACATACAGAAATGTGTCCACATGGGATTTTTCGACTCTCTATACTACCAACCCTGATGAAGAGCTAATAATACGTCTTAGTAAGCTCAATCTTTGGTGAGCAGCGGATCATACACAGCTTTGCACAGCGGATTTTAGTTCATACCCCAATTAACGTAAAAATAATCACAGTCAATCTTTAAACAAATTTTCACAGTATTTTTAAATATTTTTTTTATAATTTCTTTATATGCCTATTAATTTTTGCATAGTGGGACGAGAGAATCTCTCCAGTCTTACAATGTCAAAATCTCGTTGAAGGTGGCGAAAACATTTTTCATGGTGATTTTGAGACACTTACTTGCCAGACCGACAGACATTATCTCGGCTCTTTATCTCTGCCAACTTTTTGTAATTTAACGAACAAAATTCAATACAAATAAGATAGAAAATGTAAAAGTTTGTGTGCGTTAGACTGGTAATGAACCTGGTGACTCTCATTCTTTTAATGTTTCTTTAGATGGAGATTCATTTGTTCAAATGATGCCCATACGGTCCCTAGCCACAAGTGAAGCGAATCCAAACACGAGTTACGAGGTAGCGCCAACAAGCATGCGTACAACACTCTAACTTTGCTCCGAGGGTCTGATATTTATCACCAAATTTGAGAAAGAGTATAGAGGCGTTTGGTGAGATAGCTTTGTCCAGGCAGTTTTCTGCAAAAACAAAATTGTCGTTGATTTCAATCCCACATGTTAGGCAATCCCCACATTTTACAGAGGATTTTTCAGTTAGAAGCAGTTTCATTGCACGCAAATTCTTCTTAAAATCCAAACTCCTTTCGCATATGTTTATGTCGGGCATGTAACATCTTCATTATGGGTCATTAGCTATCATGGAACTCAATGTTCTTGATCTTCATCTGTCATATTAAATCTGTTTGACAACCTATGACATCTCAAAGATCTACTTTGTTCCACAAATGCACAGTTTTACTCTAAAATCGCCATCTCATCTCTCATCGTAGCTGAACATGGCTTATCTCTGGGTGATCCAGTGATATCCCTCGAGGTTAAGATGAATAATTATATTAATACAGTAGAGCGTTTACACTGCCATACCTCTATCTATTATTGGCATTGCTGCCCACCTTCCTGAATGTCCAACCTATCTGGAAAGGTGTATCTAGGTACCTGCTATGAAAAAAAAAGAACATACCAATTTTTTTAGAATATCCCCCAAAACTGCAGACAACTGCTAAATTTCAGCTATTTGACGGAAAAAAGATTTTAGCTTACCTACCCTTTGGATTTTAGTAGTTTTTCCCCCCTGTCTTTTATATAACATGCCATTTCCGCACGTTTCTATATCTCCAGAAATCGGCATGATGAAGGGATAATTTAATAAAGTAAAACATGCGGTAACCTATAAGCAAATCGAACGTTCATCGTGTTAATTTGTCCTAAATAGCATGCTGTGTTCATATTTTTCACGGTAAGTTCCATTGAAGTCCATTTTATTTCTCAGATTATCTCATTTATACGAAACGATTCTCATGATCATACATGATCAAAATATAAAAATGTTTATTTGTTCTTTTTCAAGAAGTACTTCAGCATATAACTGTTATTTAGGGAGCTTCACCAGCAACTTTTTTTTGCGTGTGAAAGGTAATCCCTTAACGCCAATTTTAACAAGACGCTACGAATCTGCAAATCGAAACTTTTCCTAACGGGGTAATTTCCACGGCGAGCGAGATCGCATTGATTCTAACTTCGACGCACTTCAAAAACATGTCGCGCGAAAAAAAAACAAATGTGAATACGGCGTGTCGCCTATTGTCAGTATTAAAGTAAACATGTTTTTTCCAAGTCCAGTTCATTGCGTCAGCTATTTTCCCACGATACGGCTCGGGCAATATCTAGTCTCTTATTGGACGAAGCTGCCCTGTTTCCTCGTATGGGTATACAATTGCATTATTATATATCCTGTTTACTTGGTACAAGATTAATACAGACGAAAGTTATTCAAGCTGCTGTGATTCTCTATATTATGTCGATTGACATAGCTACATATCTTCCGAAAAGTAGGAATGTTGATTTATTCATCCACATTATACATCAACTAATATGTGGTAAATCTATTCTTTACACGTACGTTCGTATCTTTTGAATTGCAAGTGTGTTTTCTTCTGCGAAGCTACGAAGATTCTAAAGGCTCAAGAAGAACGATTATATTCACTATATTATTTTTGATCAATGCGAGTGACCTCTAAACATTATTGAAATCTCGTGCTATATTTAATCACACTGAAACGGCATAACATCCACACAACCATCCCTCCCCTGGGGGGGAGGCATCTCCATTTAATAAATCCGGATGAATAATATAGCTAAACGATGCTTTTAGCTCCTGTAAAAAAAAAATTTGACATTGTTTGAACTCGTCACGTCTAGCAAATGATGCTACGACAGATATTCATACGTTAAATGTCGGTCTTTCTAAAGTGTAATTAGGCTCTAGGCGTAGTATCGATATAACGCTTTAAATTAGATTTCCCAAGTTAGCCTTATTCATTTGAGGCGTTTTGACATTTTATATTTGAACAAATATGTACTGTTGCTCTGAGGATACAGGCATGTTCGATGGAATTTCATCCCATAGTAGCAATGTACTGAGTTTTGGGTTATATTATGTTATAACTGAACTATTGGATAATGCCTTCTCCTGTTATTATGAACTGAACTATTGGATAATGCCTTCTCCTGTTATTATGAACTGAACTATTGGATAATGCCTTCTCCTGTTATTATGAACTGAACTATTGGATAATGCCTTCTCCTGTTATTATGAACTGAACTATTGGATAATGCCTTCTCCTGTTATTATGACTGAACTATTGGATAATGCCTTCTCCTGTTATTATGAACTGAACTATTGGATAATGCCTTCTCCTGTTATTATGAACTGAACTATTGGATAATGCCTTCTCCTGTTATTATGAACTGAACTATTGGATAATGCCTTCTCCTGTTATTATGAACTGAACTATTGGATAATGCCTTCTCCTGTTATTATGAACTGAACTATTGGATAATGCCTTCTCCTGTTATTATGAACTGAACTATTGGATAATGCCTTCTCCTGTTATTATGAACTGAACTATTGGATAATGCCTTCTCCTGTTATTATGAACTGAACTATTGGATAATGCCTTCTCCTGTTATTATGAACTGAACTATTGGATAATGCCTTCTCCTGTTATTATGAACTGAACTATTGGATAATGCCTTCTCCTGTTATTATGAACTGAACTATTGGATAATGCCTTCTCCTGTTATTATGAACTGAACTATTGGATAATGCCTTCTCCTGTTATTATGAACTGAACTATTGGATAATGCCTTCTCCTGTTATTATTTTAAAATATGCTTTTTAACGATGATAGTTATGTTGACACCCTCCTATCTCGAAGAAAAGCTCAGAGATCCACCGCTTTTCTTAGATTTTCTAAGTTAGCATTGTTACAGAATTTTTTTTTTAGGCGTTTTGACATTTTGATATTTTATCTTCCAAAAAATACAGCCGAGGATACAGGTATTTTTCATGGAATTTCTATCTAAACCCATATTAGCGTGATTGGAGTTGGATGAAGGTTACACCGATTTTCTTGAAATTTGGCATGGCGATAAGAACATGGAAAACCGTTGGATTCCCAATTACGCATATCAACAACTTTGACAAATATAGATCATTGAAATTTGACCAAATGTCCTTCAACCACTCATTGTTTTTGTAAATGCAGCAAGTAGAAAGGTGATTCTTGCATCGTCTGAAAAATCTCTGTAAACTTCTCCCATAGTTCAGTTATAAAAATATGATGAAAAATATATCGTGAAAGAGTTTTCAGCTTTCATAACCTTATATCTAGATCTCTTAAATATTTATTTCTTAAAAGTCAAGAATGTTTGGTCAGAGGTAGCCTGTTATGCTAACGTTCTGAGATTTTTGAGATAAGGTGACCCATGACGTTCTGACATAAGAGCACAATGAGCCTGAAATTTGCAGAGTATGATGGCATGGTTGATAGGCTGAGCATATTTCCGTTTCAATGATTCAAACGGACTTGGTCAACCAACTTGGACAAAAACTCTTATAATGTACTGAGTTTGGGATATATTATGAACTGAAAATTGGATAATGTGTTCTGCTGGTAAAGTTATTTTAAAATATGCTTTTTGACGGTGATAGCTATGTTGACACCCTCCTGTCTCGAAGAAAAGCTCAGAGATCCACGGCTTTTATTAGACTTCTTAAGTTCGCATTGTTCCGGAAAACATTTTAGGCGTTTTGACATTTTGATATTTTATCTCCCCAACAAATATGTGTTTTTGCTCTGATGATACAGGCATTTTCCATGGAATTCTCATCTGAAACCATATTAGCTTGCTTAGAGTTGAGAGAAGGTTAAATCATTAAAGTAGGTAATACAAATGCAATCAATATGTCATTCCACTCCAAATCAACCCAACATTGGACATCATCGTCGATGATTTTCTTGAAATTTGGCATGGTTAGAAGTATATGGAAAACTTTGAATTCTAAATTACGCATATCTGGGTCAACAATTCTGTGATATATAGATCATTCAAAGCTGACCAAATGTCCGTCATATATCATTTTCAACCAGTAATTATCTCTGTAACTGTTGCATATAGAAAGATGATTTTTCTCTTTAAGCTTCCATCAAAGTTGGTTTATGAAAAAAAAAACCACTATGAAAAATGAATCGTGAGTTTTCGACATTTTTCACCTCTGACCTTGATCTCTGAATATATATAGCTCTTAACAATCATGCCATTTTGTTTGGACCCCAAAGTGACATTTTTTGGGTACACAAGGGCATACTTGGTTGAGGTAGGTGCCATCCTGGATTCAAATGAGCCGTGCATGGTGTCCTCTTGAACCTCTCGTGGTGTAGACTACGACTGGGGTGATTTTATTTAAAGCGACGTCACCCTACGCATGAGTAGTCAATGTGTAGTAGAGAAAGGGTATGTTCGGGTGCGCAGGGGTCTGTTTGGATGATCTATGGACCATCCCTGGTCCAAGTATGTCGTGCGTTGTGTCGTCTTAACTCTCTTTCTCTGACTAGGGATGTTATCAAGGTCGACGTTTTCTCTCCGGTGGCGTCATTTTGTGTATGCTTAGACGTCAGGGACGCCTGTTGTTGGACATTTGGATGAAATGTGGGCAATACTTGATCCAAGGTATGGCATGCATGGTGTCGTGCTGAAGCTCTGGTTAACTAGAATAAGACCGAGGGAAGCTATCGTGGTGTAGACTAAGATTTGGTTGGTTTTGACCTGAACTGACGATATTATGCGCATGCGCGGTCGCGGAGTAGTAGTGATCGGGTGTATATGGGTGCGTGGAGGAGTGTTTTGGGTTATCTAAATTACAACACATGTAAGGGGAGTGGGAAGAGGTGCCGACATACTGACAGAGACACATGACTCCACAATAGTAACAAATGAACTCACTGTCCTGGGTCCAAAAAAAAGCATACAGGGCCTCGTAATGAAGCTCTCTTGGTGTGGGATACAAACTCGAGTGCTCTCTGCGTGACTGGGTATTACAGAAAGCGCAGATACGCTCGGGTACGCTTTTTATACATGCCTACACACACTCCTAAATACTTGCCCATGGGAGCGGCGAGCGACATGTGGCCCTTGGAGACGCATGTGGATCCTGAAATGTCCAATGTGGTGAATTTTAATTAAAGCTCTAGTTGTGTAAATTCATACAGTATCCGGTCATGCTGTGACTTTGATGTCAATGTGCACATGTGCACTCGGGAATAGTACGAAAAGCGACGATATAGGCGAATGGGCGCTCGTACGGTCGCAAGGATCGTAATTGGGTTGCTGCAACGTCACCAGTTTTAAATGCTACTTTTGCTTTGAAGAATTTCGTCATTAAACAATACAATTACGGCAAAGTTAGCTTGAACTCAACTCGCTATGGTGTATATCCGAAGTATAGCCTTAAGATCCGACATTCAGTATTCAGCCGTCGTCCACAAAAGAATTTCGCTTCAATAATGGAAAGATCAATTAGAAACAGGCTTATTTCATAATTGCGCACAGTAGCTTCGCTTTTTGCAAGAGAGACATCGGGCAGCAATGTTTTCAGACACCTGGATAATTTCAGAATCCTAAAGATGTTGAAAGTCAACCGGAATGGGGACGCTCAATCTCTCACTTGTTCTATCCAAATTACTCTGCCAACATTGCTCCAACAATTGAGATAAAGGTAAATGCTCAAACTAGCCGCCTTATCAATACACAGTTATGCATATTCCTTGTGTTTTAGTCAGTGTGTTTTCTCCCAAATTACGTGTCTGACTGATGCTACGTTTCCTAGCCTGTACCTGATTCGTTAAATGTAAAGAAAACACTGGGGAAAACCATATTGGGAATGAAATATCTATCTACTTTTTATAGATTTTTTTAATTTTCTTGGTTTTTCTGGAAAACTAGGTTCAATCGGGTTTCACAATAAATCTGTTGAATTGCAAAAGATTACCACGAAATGTTGGAAACTATAGAGTGACTGGAGGAGAGTGCAGAAAGAAAACTTCTAAAACAAAATCTCAATCGAATGTGAAGCGAAACGCAAACATGGAGAGCATTTACAGACAATTCAGTTGATTTTGTGGAAAATACGAAGAAAATTAAGGAAACGGAAAAACAATCACCAATGTACCCTATGGGCCACCATAGAGTTCTTATCGTGTTGAGCTTTGTCCAGCAGACTACATGTCAATAAGAAATTCAGACAATTATAGGCTGAGAAACATCCCTTGAACTCAATTTCTCTTATATTCAGTAGGAATGACAAAAAACCTGATGAAGTGAACATATCTCTCCTAATAGCATTTGCTATATCGTGTGTGAAACTTATTTGCAGAAACATGATTGGACATGGCTATACCAGGAAGTGCCCATATTCAAATTTCTCAAGTTATAAGATACGTATCACACACTGATAGCACAGAAGGGTAGTACTGTGAAAGCTCTTTGGATAATTCCGCCTAAATCGGGACTAGGGCATACCAACAATACCAACAATACCAACAACGTCTTATGAGAAATCTTCATGATGTTCACATAGAAAGTCACAATGAAAGCGTGACAGATACAATAGTCACAATGAAAGCGTGACAGATACAATAGTCACAATGAAAGCGTGACAGATACAATAGTCACAATGAAAGCGTGACAGATACAATAGTCACAATGAAAGCGTGACAGATACAATAGTCACAATGAAAGCGTGACAGATACAATAGTCACAATCAAAGCGTGACAGATACAATAGTCACAATCAAAGCGTGACAGATACAATAGTCACAATCAAAGCGTGACAGATACAATACTCACAATCAAAGCGTGACAGATACAATACTCACAATCAAAGCGTGACAGATACAATACTCACAATCAAAGCGTGACAGATACAATACTCACAATCAAAGCGTGACAGATACAATAGTCACAATCAAAGCGTGACAGATACAATAGTCACAATGAAAGCGTGACAGATACAATAGTCACAATGAAAGCGTGACAGATACAATAGTCACAATGAAAGCGTGACAGATACAATAGTCACAATGAAAGCGTGACAGATACAATAGTCACAATGAAAGCGTGACAGATACAATAGTCACAATGAAAGCGTGACAGATACAATACTCAAGAAAACGACTTGTAACGAATTTGGAAAACAAAATAGGAACATCATCATCTCTTGTCGGCATCATGGAAAATTGTTGACCGCATTTCTCTCTTGTAGAAAACTGGCTTGTGTAAATATTCTATATTAATGTATGCGTTGAGTTTGTGCATTTTGGAAACCAAGTATATCTGCGTGATGAGGGATTTTATGCCGCATACATCGTTCACTTAGAAACTGTTCATCATGTTTGTGTTCATAAAAAGAACCTTTCGGTGTAAATGTTGAGAATGACAAGGCAGATGTAGAAGTAGATAAAGTAGCTATACTTCTCAACCTGATAATAACAATACAGGCGACAACTGTACCGGCTGAACCATTAGCAGTACTTGTATTTTTAAACTGTAAAATTATTGATATACTGTTTTAGACTCATACGTGGGTTCGTTGATTATAGAAATAGACAAACTTCTGAACTGTACTCCACGTAAACATATTTAATGCACAAGCTTTCGACTCTCATGCCGGGGCCTTTATGTTAATAGATCATGGGATCTGCTGGATGTCATCGATACTAAAGTACACGATACCCGACTGAAAGAAATTCGCTTGCAGATGTACCGTAGCACGTGCGGTGCGGGTCGTTGACAGCAAAGTAGTTCGCGAGTGACGTCAGACCGAAAATAATCAATGTTTCAGTGTATCTTCAGTCGAAAAGCCTTACAAAATCTGAATTATTTTAATGTTTTCAAATATGCAAAATAAAATAGTACAATAGAAGTATATAATAAAAGGAAAATCAACTGTTTCTTGACGAATACCATAAATATTTCATCTCGTGGGGTGAGAAAATGGCGAGAGAGCACATGCTACTCTTTCGCCATCTTTAGAACCATCTGTATAAATAGGCTGATGTGATCTGTATTTTGCTCTCAGCAGACCAAATTCTTGTATATACAAGAGCTGGCTCGTGTTTGCCTTTTTATATTTCGTTAGTGTAATATCCACTACTGGTTGGTTGAGCCAACTGCCACGGTGGAATTGGTAAGAGCTTGTTAGGTAAAATTTGACTAAGCTTAATACCAGCTGCTACAATGTGTGGTTTCATACGAATTCCAAGAGGCGGAATATTGGAGGGTTTCTTTAAAGGGAACGTAAACTTTGGAGAACGTGCGTGGTCAGTTAATTTTTTTTCCTCATAGAATCCAAATCGTGTATCAGATATTTTTTTACATTTTTTTTAAAGCAGTACTAAACGTTTTAACTTCGCTACACTGGAACAACATAGAGGCCATGCACCATGTTTGAAGAATCGTGACGTCAGCGTACACTAGTTCTTCTGCCTCTGGAGGTAAAAACGCGCCAAAGCGCAGAGGTACAGTATTCGAGACCGTAGCTCACAAACATGAACGAGGATGACAGTGCAACGTGTCGGGATTACCTGGCACATTGTGACAGCCAAATGCAGAGCAGCCCGGCATGGAAGAATATCTGACAGAATCAGGCCGTATTCTACAACAAAACTAATCTGTAACATTGCATCTGTCAGTTGGGGAAAGGAGAGATGCATAAAAACGACCATGTGCGGCCATGTTATCTCGGTGCAGAGAATGTCCGATGACGTAGGGGATTATCGGCACAACTAAATTTTACGCTTTCCCATTGGTTTAAAATCATGCCCAAAATAAACATGGCGGCGCCCTCAAGAAATTCCAAATCATAGTATTTTCTATGTTTGCGTCTTTCTCATTCATTGAAAAAAATGGGAGAAAATCTCTGTCACGATTTTTTCAATCTATGGGGACTCTTGTATAATTCCCGCGGTGTTTTACCACAGAGTTTACGTTCCCTTTAAATAGAGATCCGCGAACTGAGGTTTGAAAACACTGTTATATGCAGGATTCGTGTGATTTGATCGCAATTTTGTGATATATTGCAGTGATAGTTTAATTCATCGAAGTTCTAAAGGAAATTCATCTGCTTCGACATATAAGCTCTCTTTAGGGCATGTTCTGGAGGGAAGAACGATCAGTTAGATAGGCTTCCAGTATGTCCGATATGTTCAGTGTCTCCAAAACCAAACCAAACGAATTATACCATAACCTTGAGTCGAATATAGCCACGGTAACAATTGGTTGCATCAGACACCTGTGTGTCATCTATCAATTGGTGTCAGATTGGAATATTTATTTCAGTATTTGTGATACTGGATATACGCATCACCTGTCACACAGAAATTTATTGTTTGAGAAATAAGCACATCAAACTAATTGCAGCTGACTCTTAGTTTGTTTTCGGATTGGAAAATCATCTGTCTGGTTAAAGTTTTATTTTTCACCCACACAAATGACCCGCTAAGAGGAATGGCCTGGATAAAAATGTGTGCTGACAGGAATGTAATCCGATGTATTATGACCGTGAAGCAATCTTATGTCCGTGAAGCATATGAGTACAACTATAAGGTGGCAATTGTGTCTTGTTCACACGAACCCAAATAATCGGTGAGAAATAGTATACCAACTATATATACATGGCAGTGTGACTAAACGTCACAGGACCTACGAAATAGGGTTTGATATAATTTAAGTGTGTACTCGAGAGATGACTTGGGGGCCCTGTGTGCTACCATGAGAGAATTTATATAGCATCTCTAAATTGACAGTGGGAACTATTAACTTTTCCAGATGTCATCGCTGGTGAGTCGTTAGCATAGCAACTATTATCACCCTCAGTTTCTATTACCCTGGACACTGATCAGCCCAGCAGTACAGCACGAGATGTTGGGAGGAGAGTCCGAGAGAGCGGGGCACCCCCCCCCCCCCTCTTCTCGGGGCATTAGGAGATTTTTTTTAAATTAGCGTAGGGAATGGTGCTCTGTCAGAGCAGTTGAGAAGTAAATGTTTCAAGTCCCAAAATAAGACCGGAAACTGGAAAAGAAACACAAATTTGAAGTGAGAACGGTCAAGATCAGAGATTTGTTAGAATGCAAGAATCAAAAGAGAGCCATTCTCCATGGATATATTTATTTGGCATTCAACTTCAAGGTACCTCATCTGAAGAGAGTACATAATAATAATCAATGAACAATAAAGCACACACGAAAAAAATAAACAACTGGTTATAGGTTACTGAATTTAAAACACAACGATGATTTTATTATTGATCTCTTCAGTAATAACAGATAATAGGGTCATTGTTGTGTTTAAATTTAGTAATTTCTCTCATAAAATCCAGTAATTTTTTATTTCTTTTTGAGGTAGAACATTTTTTAACTAATGACTGAACTGAAGAAATTATGCAATGTTGTATAGGCTGGATATATAAAACGTGCAGTATAATATGCCTTCAACGAAATTCCAAGACCAGCAAATGAGTGAAAACGGATACCATCGGAATGTGTGTCAACATTACAGTGAGGCTAAAAATAGATTACTTATGAATCTCCAGTTTAATACTAGATTCAAGTGTACTGTTCAACTAGCCATATTATAGATATCTCATAGTACATGTAGATCTAATAGACTGATTACGACGTACGAGCGAGCGCACACATGCATGTGTGCTTTTAATATAGATATCATTAAAATATTTTTTGGAAGCTGACGTTTTAGAACAACAACAACGACCACCGAAAGCCAACAAATACCCTGACGCTTCTGTGAGAAGAAGTTTTTCAAAGTTGCTTGGCGCTTCTGACAATGATTTATAAAATACATGTACATGTAAAGTGATACTCGTGGCTCGGTAAAACTTCGCAGCAGACGAAATAACAACCTCCATTCTCCGATAAAATGATTTGCTTCCTTCATGCATCGTGGCATATACAGCTCGGGAAGCGTGGCGTGGACTATTAGGGAAAACATGGCGGAGCTACCTGGAAACGTATAATGCCGACATATTTTGGCAAGTACCATTAAAGTTACTGATATTTTCTTCTTTTTTTTTTTTGCTTTAGTGCTGGGCGGCCGAAGTTAGCCCCAGGCGCTTAAAAGTCACAGTGAAGCATACAGTCAAGGGTTCCCGATGGGCATGACAGTGCACTCGAGTCATCAATAAATAATAAAAAATTAATTATAAATTAAATTTTCATCAGAATTCGATCAGCTCAGAACTTGCTGGTAACAATGCCCTAATGCACGTTCATGCCAAAAATCAAGGTTCTAATGTTAACGGTTCTCCTTATTTTGCCGACGAAAGGAATCGGATGGACTGACTCACTCACTCACTCACTCATTACCGGACAATTTGCGATCTGTAGCCTACTTCGTAGGAACATATATCAATACTTTTTCTTCAACTAACATATGTTGTATACGGGTTAATACATTTGATAGAAATTATTATTATGACAAGTATTGCTATTTGATAACTACACGTGAGAATTGTTCTATATAAACTCAAACCCGAAACCTTAAAACAATTATGCAAGCGTAGTATTGTTTTTCCGTAATTTCTCCTCAAATAGCTTCAGCAGAATTGCACAATACTTCCGCTTAATCCTAAACACTATTAGCAATGTTAAAACTCTAGCGGTGATTAACACTGCGTTCACACGGTTATTTGTCCATAATAACGGCATTATCGCTGTTCAAGTTCAGTAGTATATAAACGGCATTATCGCTGTTCCCTTCGCCTTCTATTTTCTCTTCCGTTTTCTTGAATAGATTTCCCGAGGGTGCCTTCGGTTTGTGACGTGGCGACTTCTTGTCCTGACAAAAACAAGGGTCTTATAATTATGCCATATATGCAGAGTCAGCTATATATCGAATCAATTCCCCAATGTTATTATCTATATTGATGATAATTATATTCTCGTGAAGATCTACAACCTCTGAAAATAGAGTATTTCTGCAACGATTATTCTAGCTAAATATTAAACGTTTTGGATTATTTGTTCATGGTACATGGCAATAATCATGAAAGGCTAGGCCGTATGATGTAGATAACATTTTTAACATACCGCAGTAACAATGATGCTGGCCGTGTCTTCAGTTTGAAGACGACTTTACTCCTTTCCCTGCAGTTTCTGTGTTTTTCCACATACGAGTAGCTTGATCCCTGCTACGGGCCGTTACCTCTGAGGTTCGCAAGGTCACTCCAAATATATCTTCATGGAATCGATTAGAGTGCTATATAGCAATGAAAAGACAGAACTTTAATTTAACAATTTTTCAGTTATTTCTTTTAACGCGTGTCACATGTTATCATTTTAGCAACTAAACTAGTAACTACACATCGCTTAAATGTAGTTTACTCACATGGAATTTCTTTTCCATGTGATTAGTTTAGTAACTATACTATACTTTCCCTTACAAGTATATGTCAGTTTAGATGGAATGTCTGTTCTGATGGCTCCGGAGGAGAATATGTAGGCCTACATATACAAGCGGAAGTCCGACATCGAATAGCCAACCGTCGACCGCAGAATATTCCCGCGTCTATTTGGAGCAACGTGTAAGAAGACGGCAATTGAGCTTCACCCTGAACTTTGAGAGCACTATTGTATTAATTATGACAAACGATGTTGGCTTTCCTAGCGACAATTTTGATTCAAAACAATCGTAGTAAAATAAATCATTCCGAAATAGCATTACAAAGATCGAAATTTTTGTTTATGTATTTAAATGACCAACATGTAGGCCGGAGCGGCTTCTGTCCGTTAGAAATGTTCCAGAAAGGTACAGTACCGCGGCACACTCGTAGATCGCAGTTTTAACTGGTTAATGAAGCAGTTTTCTCACCTACCCTCAGTTTCAACACGTAATTCCTCGCCTCTGCACTGGACATACTTCCCGAGCCCTGAAGGATCTTCTCCAGGGTAGTGGACACTTCGGATGCCATAGCTACATCACCACACACATAAAAATGTCCGCCCTCCTGGACGACAGCTCGGAAGACGTCCTCGGAATTTTTCAACAGAATGTCTTGGACATAAGTCTGTAAATTGAATAGGAGTTGAAAATATGACAATCGCAAATCGGAATCGGCTTAACGTTGATTACTGTCTTCCCGAAACCAGTGAATAGGAAGGTCAGGAAGATCCCAGTTTAATTCGGGTTGTCGAATGAAATCGCAGGCCTGGGCGAAATGGGTTATGTCAACCTGGGGGACCGGGGTGTTATTTCGGCCTCCCTTGTTCATTTTCGTTTTAAAAAATCATAGACGGCTGGCTTGTGGACCGACATTTTCATTTCGATTATATTATCCCAAAAACTAATTAATATCATAGAAAAAAATTACTTAAGGAATATAAATTAGTGTTATGCTATTTTAGGTAAGGAAATGACCGACACTCCGCCGCCGCTATTTTGAATTTTCCCATGATTCTTTGCCCCTGGGAGTATGCAAAATTTAAAATGACGCCAATAAGAGTCATTGTTTTCTTCATTTCGGAACTGCACGATAAATTTGGAAGGAGGGAGGGGGGTAGGAGGGGGGAGGGGGAAGACCAGATAAGTTCAAGTCCGTTTGGTTAACCATTACTCAGTGTACCTGGTTTATCCTGAAGTATCATTAAATTTAAACCCAAAAAAACGCAACATAACAAGGGTGATGGAAAAAGATGCTAGCGTACTTGGATCATGCTAAAGTGCCACTACATTCATCAGATAGGCCCATCAATACGTCTCAAGTCTAATTTGTGTAAAATTAGCTATATATAGTAATAACGCCGCTCGATTGATGGCCTTCGTCCGAGCTCCCCGCTACATCAGATGATTGGATAGGGCTATTACATCATTGCTCTTGAATAATTGTATGTATTACCGCTCAAGCCGGGGCTAGGGGCCGTGTGACCATGTATTACCGCTCAAGGCGGGGCTAGGGGCCGTGTGGCCATGTATTACCGCTCAAGCTGGGGCTGGGGGCCGTGTGGCCATGTATTACCGCTCAAGCTGGGGCTAGGGGCCGTGTGGCCATGCATTACCGCTCAAGCCGGGGCTAGGGGCCGTGTGGCCATGTATTACCGCTCAAGCTGGGGCTAGGGGCCGTGTGGCCATGTATTACCGCTCAAGCCGGGGCTAGGGGCCGTGTGGCCATGTATTACCGCTCAAACCGGGGCTAGGGGCCGTGTGGCCATGTATTACCGCTCAAGCCGGGGCTAGGGGCCGTGTGGCCATGTATTACCGCTCAAGCCGGGGCTAGGGGCCGTGTGGCCATGTATTACCGCTCAAGCCGGGGCTAGGGTCCGTGTGGCCATGTATTACCGCTCAAGCCGGGGCTAGGGGCCGTGTGGCCATGTATTTCAAGATCTACAATAAAAGCGTGGCTGAGATACAAATCATCACAGGAATAATTTTTGGTTCTTGTTATGTTTCTAGATATGCAGTCAGCACATTGGCCTGTGGGGACACCATCTTCACATGTTGCGTTTAATTCCACTGCTTCCGTGAATGATTTATCTTGATGGAGATTGTTTTAAAACCCTCTGTATTTGAATAGGTATAATCCGACAGATATTCCAAGTCATTCGATAATGGCATATGACACACTGATAGTTAACACACGTTATACATATGTTATGCTGCTAAACATCGGAGGTATTTGAATTCACTATCAGTGCGAAACTAAAATTGACAATGTGTGTGTGTGTGTTGCAATGTGTTACAGGATATGTTGTCTCTTTACACAATATCACGATAAGTTTTCGGGCAATATAAAGCGTTTGTGTGTTTCACATGTGAACTCATTAAAAATCTGTAAATATAACTTTTGGAGGCCTTATTGTACTTTTTGTCCTTTAATTATCGATTCCGTTACATTTGCAAATATAAAGACCAAAGAAAACAGAATTATAACTGCTTATAATAGATCTCCCTTACGTTTATAGTTAAAATGAATTTCCTTTACGTTCAGAAGCGCCCATCAAGTATTTGTCTTTGACTGTGAAGGAATATTCTTCACAATAATACATGAACCAGCGCTTTCACAGCTTTGAACTAGCTTTAGGGCTAAAATGCATACCGAAAAGAAACTTTCATCGTTTCTTCTCGGCTTTCTCTATTTAATGAATGAGGTCATACAATATGTAAACGTGTGCTAATTTTACCTTAGGCATATCTGGTTCTCTAGAAAAGGCGGTGAAGTACTTGGTTATGGCACCGTCCGCCTTCGCCTGCACCACTTCTTTCTTATAGATATCATCAACTCCAGACTGACGGCAGCCAAAGTAGAGAGACATCTCGCCCCACCCGCGCTTTTCCCCGTCTAAAAATTTGAATTCATTTGTTTATCCTGTTGTAATTCCTACGCTTCAATGGAGAAAACATGTCGAGAATTGTCACAATTGTAACACACAAGAACGTCTATAATAATTTTGAAAGCTCGAGCCATATCTACATGATGACCGTCATTAACTGTTCTAAGTTTCTCATCCGGGTACTCTGGCTTCCTCCACCAACCAAACTGACTGTCACCATATGAGTGAAACAAACTTGAGTGTGACATTAAGCCAAATTCCCTCCCTCCTCCCTCTAAGTTCCTCTAACTTTTTTTATCCCATCATCGTGACAATATTAAATAGATGTGGTCTAATATGCCAACTTATATGAGCTATTGCGTGTTTGAAAGGTCAAAAGAGGGGCAAAAGATCCTTCTGCATTTGCCAATATACAAATACGTATAACTACAGTTCCGTTAATTGTAGACATTCAGCCCCCTAAATTGAAATATTTGAAAGATAGAATACTATATTTATTTTCTATGATACACTAAAAAGCACCCTGATGTGGACTATCCATTCACATTCACTTCCAATTCACCTGTCATACTTACGACCTGGTACAGGTATCATATCCATGTCAATTCTCCGCTGTTGCCAAAATCCTCTGTACGGCGCGATTCCTGTACCTGGCCCCACCATGATACAAGGTAATGTGTTATCTTCCGGAAGGTGAAATGATGGAGCTCTGTAATGGACAATTGTGGGGTGTTTGCAGATATTGTTGATTTGCCCAACATTCTATGGACAGCCATCGTCCATTACTATGTAGTTAAATATAAAATTCAAATTTCCGTTTCAGGTGGTTTGGTCGCACTCAATCCATGAAGAAGTAAATACAAGTTTAATAAACATAATGTATAGTCGCTGGAAAAGACAGACTTATGAGAGAGAATATCGGTTAATATACTTACGCCCTGGCCACACACGGTATGGTCTCTCCCACCTCGCATTGGTTCATCCAATTCGAGCACACACCATAACGGACAGGACCGACGCCACCTAGCCACATACATAATTTCCTTGGTAAACAGTGTTGAAATACTGAATATATGTCCCCATTGTATTCTCTGTATCTTCAATGCAAAATTTGTCACGGAACATATATAAAACGTAAATAGAAAAAAAAAACATATTTTAGCTGAGGCTCTGTGTTCGACAACTTCAGGAAGCAACTTATATCGACGATTGGTGAGATGACGTATTACATACAGCAGCATTAAATCTGCTGGCAACAATGCCCTTATGTTCTCCGCTGAATCATGACCACATTATTGACCTGGGCGAGATATGACTATCATGTAAAGGTCGTGGCGAAAATCATCATAAGTCTGCGTGCTCCATCGAACCGAAGTCACAGTGGCTCCCGGATTGGTCTGCTGAGGCAAGGAGCTAATATAGTTGGGAGGGACTATTCTAACATTATGCTCTTCAATGAACTACGGCCATGGTGATGTAGATTCCCCCATATTTGTCTGCTAAGGATAGGAGCTAGTCTATGCGGAGGACTATCCTAAAATTGTGTCTTTTACTGAACTGCGGTCATATAGACGTAGATCTCCATAGATGGGTCTGTTAAGGAGAGGAGCTAATCTACACGAACGACTATCCTAACCTTGTTTCTTTCACTGAACCACGACCATCGTGGCGTAGTATTCCCCAGATGGATCTGCTGAGACCATGTGATAATATATATGAACGACTATCCTAGCGTTTTGTCCTTCAATGAACCACGGCCATAGTGGCGTAGAGGTGAGTTTCCCCAAAGCCAGAAGCTAATCTGTATGGAGGATTATCCTAATCGTATGTTCCTCACTTAACCAAAGGCCAAGATGGGTCTCATAAGGAGATAAGATAATCTATAAGAAGGGCTATGTTCAGTTCAGTTGTTGTAGTTTCCTCCAATTCCTATAGAACCGTACCATAGATACGTTAAATGATTAATATTTTTAGTAATTTTCTACTCTAATCTAAGCATCATTAGTAGCATTAGTTGGAAGCACATGAATATATACACACATTTTACCCCATCAAGTTCACAGTTCATCGATCATCCTGTTTCGATTTTCGTGTAGTGCATAGCACAGTCCCCTGGTATTGGATTCTATTTCAGATTTTGTTTCGTCTTTCAGATTTACTATTCTGCGTAGGCTGGAGTGCGTACAGTCCAGGACGACTCGCAGGAGCAGTTCGTCCTGATGCGTGATATACTCAGTCGCGTCAGTGCCACAGTCTTGTTCGAGTTTCATGGAGAGTTTCCTTTCCGACTCGCATTTCAGTAGGAAATGGAGTCGGTATTCCACTTCCTGTCTGCACAGTGGACAAAGGCTATTGTCGTATTGGTTGAATTTTGCCTCCACAGTCTCCACAGGATAGGTCAGCTATGGCGACAATCTAATCTGTATGAAAGAACATTCTAAGCTTGTTTTCTTCCCTGAGCCTTGGCCATATATTTGCGTAGTCCCCATATGGGTCAGCCATATAAAGTCGAGAAGCTAATCTAAATGTAGACTATCCTAACATTGTGTCCTTCACTAAACCACGGCCATAGTGGCATAGATTGCCCCAGATGGGTCTTCTAAGGCGATGAGCTATTCTATATGGATGACTGTCCTAACTTTGTGTCCTTCACTGATCGATGACCATAGTCGTGTCGTCCCCAGATGGGTCTGCTATGGCGAGGCGCTAATCTGTGTGACGCACTATTCTAACACTATGTTTTTCACTGAACCACTGACATAGTGTCATGAATCTCTACAGGATAGGTCTGGTAAGGCGAAGATTCAATCTATATGGAGGACTATCTTAACCTGTGTGTCCTTCATCGAACCACGGCCATAATGGCGTGATTCTCCCCATGACAGGCGTTCGATGAGAAGCTCTGACATCTGCTGGAAGACATTACTTACCTTGCTTTCTCCAGTGAACTGTATAAGGTCTGCTGGTGGACCAAACAACCGTGTTTAATACTACCCCACTAGACTATTACAGGTGGCATGGATCTTCCATCAGATAAGTCTGAGATGAAGAGCCGATAGTGTAAATATTCTATATTCTGGGGATAATACTAACCCGATGTTCTTCACTGGACAACAGCCAAGGTGACGCGAATCTCCCCGGAATAGGTCTGCTGTGATTATTTTAAAATTTAAAACCTCTGTTGTAAAACTGTACTGACCTTGTGTTCGCCATTGGACAACAGCCACAGTGGCGTGAATCTCCCCGGGGTAGGTCTGTGGTGAGGAGCTAATACTGTAAAACCTCTGTTGTAAGAGTGGAAGCTGAGTGATTAACAGAGTCGGAGATACTTTCAAGGAAGGGAAAAATTCCAGCACTTCGGCAATGTTCGGAGAGATATCGTGTTTCCATGCCTCGTAAGCCTGGTGATCCTTAAATTAGAATTAAACCAATGGTGAGGCGTGTTGAATGAGTTCCTCTTAGTACTACTGACTAGCTATATCGTGTCAACTCTTCCAATGCTATATAGTCAATCTAAACGAAGGCTCTTCATTAAGCCAAATCCATCTTGAGTTAACTTGACATTTTCATAGAATCATTTCCTCACTGTGTAAACCCAGATATTTTTTTTTTAAATGTGAGCTTTAAGATGAAATATTCATAACTAGATTGTTTCATCTATGTATTTTCACATTATCTCATTCAGCGAAACTAACCGTGGCCAATTTTTCAAGCTTTTCCATATCCACGTCCTGACTCGCCTGTGTTGCCAACATTTTAAGCACCATAGGTGTTGGTGGAGTTGTGATGTCAATGTAATGTGTAAAAGCCGTCTTCAGCGTGCATGCTGGAAACTTTTCGACTGGGTACCACTGTTTCATCGTGCCTTAAGATGAAGAAAGCACAATGTTATGTTCCATAGAAACAAAAAGAACAACAATATATTTTTATTTGCTTGAAAATCAATGTTGTGCATATAATTTAAACGCATAATTCAAAACTATGCAAATAAGTGTTTCAAAAAATAGATATATAAATATATATAATTTCGAATAGCACTGTTGTAATCAAACATTACCCAAAGGTGTTGTCCTTTCTTGTAGCACTTCTACCTTGACCAGTTCATCGCTAGGTGGCGCGTTGTACAGCCTAGCCAATATGGCGTCTACAAGATCCTTCTGATTCGCTGGGAAAATTCCCACGTGGTCCCCTGGTTGATATTTCAACTCAGATGCGCCTTGTGTGTCCATTTTTAATAGTATGGTGTGCCGGCTGTGAAAGATAAAATAACAGGAACTTGGCATGTGCACTAACTATCTATATAAAGAGATAAATCCACATTAATATGGCCAAGGTTCCGTTGAGATAGATGTAGATCATTCATGAACATGAACGTTATCAATGTGAATATGATCGATGCTTATTACCAGGGTTTCTGTTGAAAAGAAAAATGTTTGAATTTTATTTATAGAACTAAGAGAGAGTCGAATAAACTAGATATAATCGATCGAATACGATCGAGGAGGCATCCATTTTGCAGGTTAAATAAAGAAATCATTCATTATTTTTTGGAGAGAGTAATAAAGTAAAAATTAGAAAAAACAATGTTAGCCTGGCCCGAAGTGGTACCACCGTATAGGCGGATTGACCCAAAAAACAATCCCAACAGTGATCTTAAGGCAAGTTCTCCAGATATTGGAAATAGAGAATTGAATCTGTTCAGTTTTACTAAAAAGTTAACTTAGCCCACATGTGGTGCCACCTACAAGCAGATCGGCATGAAGCACAATCCCAAGCGAAATTTCAGGTAAGGTATCCATATACCAAATTTGGAAAGAATTCTCCAGGTCTTCAAAAGTTATTGTCTGGAAATGCAATTTTAACTTGGTCCCGGGTGGCGCCATTTAGAGACGGATCGGCACGAAAAACAATCCCAAGCAAGATCTTGTGGCAAGGAACCCAATAACCAAATTGGAAAAAAAAACATCTTTTGGATTTTCAGGAATTACTTAGGCTTTAACTTTGCCCACAGGTGGCGCCACCTATAGGTCGATCGGCACAAAAAAAAGCAATCACATGATTTTGTAACGTATACCTCCTAGAGATGGCACTGAGATATTCTTGATTTAATGTATCTATGTCAGTGCATTAAAAATCTACAACGCCACTGTCTTTGTAAAAATCATTTGTGAGAGAAATGTATATAAATGTACATGTTCCAGGTCCTAAAATCACCATACTGTACATGACTGAATAGCATAGCTGTAAATTAGGCACTGAATGTACTTTATATGCAAATGGGTTCTTAGGTCATACATTGAGCCAATGGCCACTATTTTGACCCCCAACAATGACCTTTCTGAGTCATGGCTTTGACGAAGAAGAAGAAGAAGAAACTGACAAAAACATAAGGAATGCCGAATTAGACATAGCTATGATATAGCCGACAGAAAACCTACTTGGATTCCGATGCTTGTAGATCACAGCGGAATTTCAACTTGGATGGCACGATGGTCTTTTTATGTAACTTGGAGAGACCTGTTAATGAAAACAACAAGGTACAACTTTATTCTCCAACTATTAATTACTCTGAGATGAAGGCCACCATTATTAACCAGTACATCTTGAACACAGACATTAGCCTGGGGAACTTTTGTTTAAGACTCAAAGGAGTAGTAGACGTGTACATGTAGTGATCACACATCAGTAGAATAACGAAAACGAGGTGATTTGATTATATACCAATTATGTCAGCTTACACCCACGTGAGAAAAAAGAAACAGGGCAATATGACTGACCTGTACATAAGGGAACTTCCTTCTCGTTATCTACCGGTGTGAGGCGGAACTTCCCAGGTGACCAACTGAAGTCGAATGCAGATAGAGCACCTGTCACTTCCTTCATGTTGATGTTTCCCACACAGAACGTCTCACAGGCCGCCTGAAGACAGGCACGGTGAAGTATATATGAAAACTCGTTAGTACTTTATTATTCCATTCAACCATGTCAACATCGATGGTAAAAGCAGTGCAGTGGAAATAGGTCCGTGTAACACTTCACAATACAGTTTTCCATCTCGCAAAATTGAAATTACGAAGATGAAAACTCTACATCGCTTCCGCATTTGAGCTTTCCAGCTCGCAAAATTGAAAATAGAGTGATTGAAAGCTCTACATCGCTCTCGTATTCGAGCTTCCATCTCACAATACTGAAAGTAGAATGATGGAAAGCTCTACATCGCTCTCGTATTCGAGCTTCCATCTCACAATACTGAAAGTAGAATGATGGAAAGCTCTACATCGCTCTCGTATTCGAGCTTCCATCTCACAATAATGAAAGTAGAATGATGGAAAGCTCTACATCGCTCTCGTATTCGAGCTTCCATCTCACAATACTGAAAGTAGAATGATGGAAAGCTCTACATCGCTCTCGTATTCGAGCTTTCCATCTCACAATACTGAAAGTAGAATGATGGAAAGCTCTACATCGCTCTCGTATTCGAGCTTCCATCTCACAATACTAAAAGTAGAATGATGGAAAGCTCTACATCGCTCTCGTATTCGAGCTTTCCATCTCACGAAAATGAAAGTAGAAAATGGAAAGCTCGACACCCCTCTCGTATTCCAGCTTTCCAAAATGAATTTATGACAAAAAATACGAGATCGATACTTTTTACAGTTAGCCAAATTTCTCTGAATCTACACGATATGCAAGTCTGATTGAATTTAACCATCTCCCCTTGTACCGTACCTGAACCAAAATAAAACCGCATATCGTAAAATACAAACGCTGATATTGGGAGTAAGGGGACAACTTTCAACAAAGTATGGTCCCGGTATTTCTATGTCATCGATTCATTTTGGAAAACTGGAGTACGGGAGCATGTACAGGTTCCCATCTTTCTACTTTCAATTTTGCCAGGTGGAAAGCTCGAATACGGGACAGATGTAGAGCTTTCCATCTTTCTCCTTTCAATTTTGTAAGATGGAAAGCTCGAATACGAGAGTGATTTAGAGCTTTCCATCTTTCTATTTTCAATTTTGCAATATGGAAAGCTGAATTGTCAAATGTTACACGGACCGAAACGTTCTCTCGGTTATCAGCGGCTACATTGTAAGAAGGAAGCTACTGTCAGGCGCATTCTAATTGGATAGTATTGATTCTATTTTCAAATGTAAACCTACTGGAAAGATTTTTTTCAAGCCAAGTAAAAGAACGAAATTGTATAGCCTAGACATATAGCCAGTTCTGAAGGGGTTAATGAACAGTTTTCTTCAATATGGAAGCTCTATGCTTCATGTCACGCAATGTGATAGATTTCAGAGTCATAATTAATTAGATATTTTACCCCCTCAAAAGGAGAGGTGGGTCATTCGAAGATCCTTGTTGCCTGGGGTAATTTATTTGTGATCTTGTTATTTCCACTCAATACTACTACTGGTCACTGAAAGTCACCAAGGCAATGATTTAGGACCTTTCTGTTTCACATCTCAATGAATCAAAGCTTAGCTGGGATAGATTTCAACTCTTGAAAATGACACGGAAGTTCATTTTTATTAAGAATTATTCTCTTTTACTGATGAGAATTTTATTTCAGGGTTCAGGGAAAATATGTTGATTGCTTTTCTCTCACATGCAACTGTTCAATAATCATTCGAATCAAAAAGTCGTGCGATTTTTTTACGCGAAACGTCTTTGGGGCGAGGCCAGCTGTTCAGCGAATGTCTGGAAATAGCAATGGTTTCAATTGTGTCGCCCGACAGTAATGTTTTCCCGGCGTATGAACCGGGGTGCAGTTTGTCGCCCTCGTTCGTCCCGTCGCATTCTAAGGAAGTATCATTGGTGCCTATTATCTATGAGGTTACATACCTTGAATGATTCCTGGGCCCAGATCTTGAAGGATTCCTCTTGACCACAAAGTTCATCCCCCTCCATCATCTTAGAAATTCTCTCCCCTCCTAACTGGGCCATAATGTTATCCATATAGTGACCTGTGGCACAGAAGTTTGGATAGGCACGCGATCCCAGTCCAAATACTGAATACCTGAAACATGAATAAGTCTGCATATGGAGTATTCACCCAAGGAACAAACAAACATGCTGTATTATTACTGATATTTACCTGATTTCCAAAATGGAAAAATGAAGAATACATTAAATGAATAGTTCTGTATTTTATTTCAGCGAAATTAATTTATCTAATAACTCAGCATCACATTCGAGCTCTTTGTCTAATTAGTTCAATCGGGTACTGTGCCAGTCCAATATATTTCCTCGCTATGTGAAGCCCGGCACAATCCGTGTTGACGTAAACAACAAGAGTACAACAATTGGTACATCGCGTTAACCAAGGGACTAAATCATTCCTGCAGGCTGTTTCCGCTGTAAGTCGAGGGAACCGATTTCGACGGCGAAAATAGAGTACGCCGCAAATTGAGATAAATTAGGATCAGACAAGGCAAAACAGTTAACGAATCAGGAAAAACCTGCAAACAGCCAACAAGCTTCAACATATTGCTGTGACAAAGGATGATGGTTTCCACACGTTTACACCACAGTTTACTAGTATGTTTACTATTAAAGAGAAACCGGCATAGTTCCAAATTCGGAGGAAGCCAAGGAAGACGCGTAACTCCACAACTAACTCCAAAACCTGTGAGTGATTGTGTTATGAATCTGGACTTGTACATCACAGCTACAGATCCTTCCACTAATGGGCCAGTAGAGATTTCGATCGTTTTTCCTCGTAAATTTGACGGGCAGCCAGTTTTCAATATTTGATCAATATTCGTTTTTACCCTCATAAACAGATTTTGTGAACTTCGACCCAGTGAAAAAGCACTGGCTAGGGTGAGGATCGAACTCACGACCTAGAGAAATAAGCCCATCGCTCTACCAACCGAGCACAGCTTGTAAGCAGCTCGCTTGGTCGATCCTATATACATTTTAATGCAATTAAAATTATAATACAGTTTGCATATATAATATTTAAAGATTTGCAGTGTTTCGGCTGTATCTACAATCATCTTCAGGGAAATAATTTTGATCTTATAAATAGATTTTCCGGTACTGTAAAAGATGAATGAAGTTTGGTCTCATTTACTGTCATAAAAACATGCCAACATCCCGGTAGATCCCGGAAATCATTGAATCGCAGCAAAATGATTTTGGAGCCAAACTGCAACCGACAAAGGCCATGTGGTTAGAAATATCTGGGACACGTCAATCAACAACAACTTGCCAACGCGCGCTGTTCTACAGTGATCCACATTAGCAAATTCAGTGTGCCGATCAGTCGTTGCGCACAGTGCGCATATATGTGCCTCATTAACAGAAAGGGCGTAATTTGAAACGTAGTCGATTCAGATATTTGAATCTTCGCGTCCCTTGGGTGCATCTCGCAGCCAACGGGACTGTGATTCGTGTCTACACAACAACGGACACCAATAAGGCAACACCAACACAGGGCATAATGGGTACTGACAAAGAGCATATATCTAGAGAGAGGCTATACTATTTCGCGAAGATCCAAACACCGGCAAACTCGTTCCTGCCATAACTGGTTCTAGTGGACAAATATAACATGGAACGACGTACGCCAAGCATTTGCACGTTGAAAGCTGCTCCGCTTCCGTCAAGCAATATCGCTTTACGTGGACAGATAGATAGTACATTCATCGTACATAGGATATATTCCTGACTATTAAAATGCAACACTTTTTACACATAGACTTGTGTAGCTATAAAGTATGGAAGATTGAAAACAATGAAGAATCTTTGAATTAAACAAACATGAACGAGCAAATGAAAAAATATAAGTATCTGGAAAAGTATAACGATATTAAAAGTATTCATTCTAGCAGAGCGCGAAACAGTGAATATCAATAACAACTTCGTCTTCGATAACGTGCTCATGACATTCTCTGTTGGAGGAAACAGAATCATCCAATAACCGAATTGTCGACCGTATCGATAAGAACAGGTTTTTTCTTATTTATCCAAAATGTTGTCTTCTCCTTTTGGGAATATTTTGTGAACAAATGTTGGTTATTCAAACCAAGCATATTTTATATGCTGTATCAAGGTTTTTTTTTACCTGACGTTTCCAAGCGGCCCAGACTCCATATTTATGTTGTCATCTGAAGATACGGCATGAGTGATGGTCGGCTCGAGTTTCGGGGAGGCGCTCTTGTAAGACCTGAATTCGCCTCTTAAATAACAAGTGCAAGTCAATACCACTGCTTTAGTTCTCAGACGATTTCAAGACGATTTTCTTGAGATAAACAACTGAAGTTAGTACCTATTTGCTTTGTTTCTCCTTTAATCTTTCTAAGCCAAAATTGGTTGTAAGGAAGCGTCTCCATTAATCGTTTTTCCCTCAATCGAGAATTTTCGTTGATATTCTCGAAGAAATCCCGGTCATATCGGGAATTCGTCGAGAGAATGTCGCGAAAAAAATATGAAAAAAGCGAAATCGTTTTCAAAATTCTCGATCGATTTTCTCGGTATCGTTTTTTATTCGTCTTTTTGACCAATCGAGAATCAATGGTTTTATATTGATCGAGAGAATGTCGGCAAATTTTGATCGAGAAAGCGTCGAGAAAATATCGCGAAACCATCGAGAGGCGAATGAATACAATTACGTCATTTACGGATTAACAGTTGTTACTTCGCTATGTGTGAGGGAACAAAATAAAGTATATGCCCAGGAAAATTAGCTGTATCTGCCGTTTTAACAATGTAAAGCTTTATTTAATTATACTCAATAAATGTTACGTATTCCAACGGGTATCAGTCCGGTTGAACATCTGACCGCCCAAAGAGATCCATCTCCGGACTTGACTTTTTAAAATCAAACAGGGAATATAGTCGGCGTTATATTTTGCTAAGATAAATGTAACTCCGAAGATTGATGTCATGGAGTTACATTTATCTTAGTTTATGTTAAACTAATCTGTGGAACAACTGATTATATTTTGCTTTCATAAATGTTTTATCTATAATAACGGGCATATAAATTGGGAATACACTTCTGTGATTTTATGTATTATTGGTCTATCAGTGGGGCCGAACAAATGCATGAGATACTTAGTTGTGCATAGAACTGATCTACGGGTATTTGTCAGCAATGTAACACGCTAGGCAGGGTACCAGGCTAGGCGAAGACAAAGCGGCACTACTTTCAATCGGTTTTTGATAGTTTTTCTCCACTGAGACAAATTCTCGAAGGATTCTTGTCTCATTCGCGATATCATTTTTCTATCGAGAAAATTTTCCAGAATGAAAGCGAAAGAAAATCGATTTCGCGAATCATTTGGTTTTTGCGAAAAAAATTCTCGATTCTTTCTCATCTTTGGAATTCACGATATCGAGAAAAGATCACAGATTTCTCGACGAAAAACCGAATGATATTTGGAGACGCTTCCTAACGTTATGCATTTATTGTATTGTCAAATTTATAAGGTAATATACTTACTCGGCGCTTTCTTCGGGGTATTTCATGGTGTACAATTCTTTGGCAAATCTCTGTAAAACCAATTAGCAGGTTTTCTTTGACATTGTATTTTATGCTTACCATACAATCGACAGACTGCAGTCTATTATTATGGAGTTGATGGAAACAATAGTGCACCACAGGATATCCTCTAGTTTTAAAGCACTTGGTTGGTTAATTCAAATTTTCAAAGAGAAACCCATGACTTCCATTGGCCTGTGGAGAAAATTTGAAGAAACTCCAGCCAATCATAGAGTTTTTGTTCACCTGATTAATATTTCATCATTCTCCAATGAAACGCACTCTTGATAGATGATAAGCTCACGGCATCGGCATTATCTTTCTTGGGTAACATAATAAGTATGCATGCGAGACACGAAAGCTTGACTCAGCTGGCCCGAGGCAAATATGAACAATACTAAAACTGCACAGTTGTCTAAATTCTGTCATATTACCTCGCCATTTTCCGGTGCATCTCCATTGCCGAAGGTACTCGTCACCACCAAGACCAGAGCTTCATGCTCCAATTCGATAACGTCATAATCCTCCATGCACACGACCTAAAACAAATCCAGCGCCTACTGTGATGAACCACACAGAATACATACAGAATATACTTGGCTAACCTTCAATATCACAAACATTTTTCTCGCGAACTCACTCGACGCGACTCGCATGTCGTGAGTTATCCTTCGTTCTTTCACTCGAAAAATATTTGTGATATTCTGTTAATTATTTATTTTTGTTTTATGTATAATTTTTATTTTATTTTCTCAAAACGGGAGTAATACATTACGCCGCTGATGACACCATGGTTACGGCCAGTCAAATGCGTTCGCTGTGACCCAAATAGGAGTTATGAATGGAACGTGCAAATCAATCGCTACATTGTATCATAGATCAAGTGCACGTGACGAACCGTTGCCGTCGTAAATCGTAGAAGAAGTGTGTACATTTCGGGATTTTATGCATTATTCATGTAATTCTGGAAGAGGTCTTGTAGGGGTCGTATGAACCCATGTACTTCAACATCCTCATGGTGCTCATATGAACAGTCAAAATCAAAGCGTGACTGAGATACAATCATTCTCTAGATGACGACTTTACAACAAATATTTGGATTAAGAATACTGATCAGCATCATGATGTCTTGCCGGCATCATTGAAAACTGTTGACCGCTTCTCTCTTGTAGGAAACTAGCCTAGGTTTATGTATACTATGGTTGTCTTTTTGAATTTGGTGCTAATACTGTTCTATGGAATATGGAATAGGTCCTTGGATTATGGACTCGGATATTCTTTGATGGACGACGGCTGAATTATGAATGACGGACCAGACGCTTGTAATTGTAGACATCGAAAAAATATCCAGAACATTGTATCTGTTTGCCTTGTTTTTGCCGTGACGGACACGGCTGACAAAAATATCTTCGCCAAACAACGTCTTGGGAAGAAGGAAAGTATTAACCTGACGTCACAGCGACAATTTACTGTGTACAGTTAAACGACAAGTGTTATTTACCTGCAGTGAAATATCATTTTTATGAGTGAGGAAAATCCCTGTAATTCACTGATATATAAATTGAAAATATCTTTATTGGTGCCTCCATACCTATTTATCAGGGTGAATACATATACACGCACATCCATCATCTACCGACATGTAAGCACACACTTTCCTCCATTCTTTTATAATTACTTTCAAAGACAAGATTATTGTGTTCACCGCCACATATAAAATATTAACTTTTAATCTCCATCATTAACTCACCCTTGCGGCAAAAGCGTGACTGAATATCTCGCATATCGTCTTAGCATATCGTTCGGATTTGCCGGTCTCTGTCGCGTACAATATGGTACACTTCACCCTCTGCGCTAGAGCCTTACTCATCAGTTTGGCGGAGAACTTCACGGCTCTGAAATTGAAAATATATAGATTGAAACCATGAGAATAACTGAGAATAACAATGATTTGCGGGTAGTTCAATGCCTCATTTGCTACAGTAAATTCCCAAAGCGGCAGAGACCGACATTACTGGGGGTTATTACATCAGTTATCATACGACGTTTGTAGTGAATATATATAGGTATGAAAAGAATGGTCTTCGTCATAAATTCGTCATATGACCAGCAGACAAAGCTCCCAACTATTATAATATGCATATGTAAATATTACCATTACCAGGTGCTGGTTAAAGAATTGAGTACAAGCACACCATCATCAAATACGTCTATACTTACTCCCAAACTGCATTTACTCTGGCCGATTTATTTAAAAACCTCAGAACGTCTCTCAAGAAAAGAGGTATTTTTCTTTCAACCAATCATAACGACATACCGAAAGTGTATCGGACTCCTCAAATGCTTAAATCAGCATACAGAGCTAAATTCATAGCTGGTTCTCAAAGATGCACCACCAAGCTTCTTCCAACCCCGTTGACTAGGCCCTCCAGGAGATAAAATCATGTTGGGAAAGGTATTGCGCCACCATTTCGTTGAATGTATGTGGATATTGGAAAATCCAAACTGTCTTACCGAAGAACTTGATGCTAAAGGTCACATACCGTACAGACATGTTTGCACATGGGATTTCCCGACTCTCTATAGTACAATCCCTCATCAGGACCTTACCTTTAGCTCTACCACATCTTTGTTCATATAGTTGCTTTCTCATTAATACTATCTATGCGAAATTTGGCAACACGTTATATCAGCAGCAAACCAAACCAAAGCATACCTAACCATAACCCTCCGAGCAGAGGATCATGGGTAAGTTCAAGATGGCGACCACGTGGGGTAGCAAAAAAGTGATGTTTTCGTCGGTTTTCTTCAAATTTTCTGCTTTTCCGCGATGAAAAGTGGCCAAAACTATTTTATTTCACATCACATTAATATTTACTAATTTATCATGCAGTGTTTGCGGAGAAATTGCATAAATAAAAAATCCGAAAAATCGTCCAAATAATGCCGTTTTAGAAAATGACGTCACTGTGACGTCAGCAAAGCGACCATCTTGGATTTTTTACATTTTCTGATAGAGCTTGACCCAAGGGTATATGGTGGTAAGTTTCAGCTCCCTAGCTAAAGGAGTAAGGAAAATAATTAGGGGAGCCATTTCGCCCCCCCCAGCCCTGGACAGGTTCTAAAAATGCCAGACCAGATAAGGTTAAGTTTCGTAACTTGTGTCTAATTCCGCTTAACCCGGTGCTAGGGCTGTATGGACCCATGTACTTCAAGATCCTCGTGGTTTTCATGGGAAAAGACACAATCATGGATGAGATAGATAATGCTTTTTATATAATTTGTGGAGATTTCAACTTAGTTCAAGATCCAGGTTTAGACTATTTCAATTATGTATCAATTAATAATCCCAAGTCCAGACAGGAACTTCTTTTGTTGAAAAGTGAATATAACCTTTGTGACCCATGGCGGATATACAATCCTACAACCCGTAGATTTACTTGGAGACGACGAAATCCTGTGAAACAAGCCAGACTAGATTATTTTCTAATCTCGGAGGAACTTTTAAACAGTGTTGTAGAAGCGGATACTTTCGCTGGCTATAGAACCGACCATTCTATGATTACTTTAGAATTGAAATTAAATACAGTGAAATCAGGAAAAGGTCCCTGGAAATTTAATAACTCCCTCTTATCGGATCCTGCGTACTGTAAGATTGTCAAAGAAGAAATATTGAAAACAAAAGAACAATATGCGGCTAGTCCTTATGTTAGAGAATCTGTGGAAAATATACCTAATCACGACTTACAACTCTCTATTTCGGACCAATTGTTTTTTGAAACTCTTCTGTTAAATATTCGATCTAAAACCATTCCCTATTCAGCTAAAAAGAAGAGAGAGAGAATAAGTAAAGAAAATGAGTTGGAGAAAACTGTTAATATTTTAGAACGAATAGTTGATGAAGATGCAGACACAATATTGAACGAGGCACTGCTCGATTCGAAAAAAGAGCTTGAGTTGATACGGAAAACTAAAATGGACGGAGTTTTGATAAGATCAAGGGCACAATGGATTGAACATGGTGAAAAACCCAGTAGGTATTTCTGTTCCTTGGAGAAGAGAAATTTTGTAAACAAAAGTATTTCAAGACTTAGCAGTGATGACGGAATAGTTGAGGATCCAAATATAATTCACGACTTTTATAAGAACTTGTACAAATCGAAAGATACTCTATTAGAAAAATTTGACATAGAAAGTTTTGCTGAAAAATATGATTTTCCAAAGTTGTCAACGGAAGTTGCGGACGAGATGGAAGGTTCTATATTGCATAGTGAAGCCCTAACTATATTAATAAAAATGAAGAATAATCAGAGTCCCGGATCAGATGGATTTAGTGCGGAGTTCTTGAAAAATTTTTGGATAGATTTAGGGAGATTTTGGCTTAGGGCAGTGAATGAGGGCTATCGAAAGGGGGAATTATCTATAACGCAGCGAACTGGAATAATAACCATGATTCCGAAAGATGGAAAAGCTAGGGATCACTTAAAAAATTGGAGGCCAATAACATTGTTAAATTGTACTTATAAAATTGCATCAGCTTGTATAGCAGGTCGCATCAAAAAAGTTCTTGATAATTTAATTCATATGGATCAAAAGGGGTTTCTATCGGGTCGGTTTATAGGGGAAAATACTAGGTTAATCTACGATATTATAGCCATGGCAGAAGAAAAGGATGTACCTGGTATGATATTATCTATAGATTTTGAAAAGGCCTTTGATTCAGTGTCTTGGGAATTTATACATAAAGTATTACAAATGTTCAATTTTGGGCCTTCTATTCAAAACTGGGTCACAACTCTTTATAACAATGTTTTTTCGCAGGTATCCGTTAATGGGCATATGACACCTTCTTTTATGTTAGGTAGAGGGTGTCGTCAAGGTGATCCTCTTTCTCCCTATTTATTCCTACTATGTGTAGAAATTTTTGGAATCATGCTTCGTTCAGAACATGAAGTGGTGGGGATTTATCAAGAAGATGTGGAATATAAATTGTCTCAATATGCAGATGATACGACAATTATACTTGATGGCTCTGAGCGTTCCTTGAGATCCACCCTGGCCCTATTGGGAAAGTTTTCAAGAATATCCGGACTTGTTATTAATATAGATAAAACACAAGCTATGTGGATAGGCTCGAAACGTGGTTCAGATGAAAGAATTTGTAACGATGAAAATTTGAACTGGACAGATAAAATGAGTTTATTGGGAATAATATTTTGTACAGACCTGGACAAAATGGTCGAGGAGAATTTTTCCCCCAAACTGAGAGAAATAGAATATTTGATTAAGAATTGGAAAAGGCGAAAACTCACCGTGAATGGACGAATTATTGTGGTAAAGCAGTTGATCATATCCAAAATAACACATTTATTAACTAGTCTCCCCACCCCAAAAGGAGATTTTTGAAAAAGTTAAATTCTCGTTTGTTTCGGTTTATTTGGGGTGATGTTCCTGATAAAGTGGCTAGAAACATTATGGTGCCAGATTACAGCGGAGGGGGCCTGCGCATGGTCGATTTATTAATATTTAATAAATCTTTAAAAATTACATGGGTGAGAAGAATATTATACAGCAGGACTACCACCTGGCAAACTTTACTACGAGAGAGTCTTGGTGATAGTTTAAATGGAATTTTCGTATATGGCAGTTATTTTTTGGACATTTTGATACCGAAAATATATAATAAATTTTGGAGCGAGGTTTTTCAATTTTGGAAAGAATATGTACAATGTTTCAATGTAAATGTTCATAACTGTATATATCAGCCTGTATGGTACAACAGCTTAATTCAAGTTGGTAGAGCGCCAGTATTCTATAAGAGATGGGCACAGAAAGGTGTTTTATATGCTTACGATTTTTTGAATAATGATGGAAGGTTGATTGATTACGCCCAGTTTTGTGAGAAATTTGGCCTTAGACCTTGTTATATAAGCTTTTTAGGAATACGGAGCTCAATTACTAAATTGTTTAAGAAGAACTGTGTACATGTAGAGGTTCAGGAAACTGTGTTACCGTTCATCCCCGAACACATTTTGCTATTAGTCAAAACATCTAAAGGCACATATCATATAGCTAAAACTTTTTTGGGAAAAATAAAAAATTTAGACGTAAAATCACAAAGAAAATGGGAATTAATAATAGGTGAAAAATCACCAGTATGGTGGGGAAAAGTTTATAAACTACCGATCTTCATTATGAAGGATACAAAATTACGATGGTTTCAATTTCGAATTAATCATAGAATTATTGCAACAAATTCTTATTTATGCAAAATTAATTTTAGTGAAAATGATTTGTGTACTTTTTGTAAACTTTATAAGGAGACAATAGTACATCTGTTCTGGGATTGTCAACAGTCTCAACTATTCTGGCAATTGCTGAATGATAGAATTGAAACGGTTTTTGGATATAGAATATCTATGTCCTTAGAGAATATTATATTTGGTTTGTTGGGACACAGTAGCCAATGTAACATGGTTATATTATTGGCAAAATTTTACTTGTATCGTAGTAGATGCCAGGGAATAATTCCAAATATACGTCTGTTCTATAAAGATTTAGAATATTATTACACGATAGAAAAAACTGTATTCTTTAAAAATAGACAGCAATTGGATGACAAGTGGGGTAAATGGGTAGAACTTTTTAAACAACCACGGATGTAATACTTCCATACACTGATGACTTAATACGAATATTGATTGCCTGTTTTTTCTATGTTGTACCTATATTGTTGCACAGTACATATTATATTTGAATAAACTCGGAATATAAAGAAAAGAAAAAAAAAAAAGACATAATCAAAGCATGACTGAGATATATCATTCTGCATATAACGAATTTACAACTTAAATCATATGGATAAAGTATACTGATCAGCGATACGGATTTGATATTATTGTAACATCAGGATACATTGCCGGCATGTCCACATAGTTGTTGTTGATTCACAAAACCAGTGTCTTGTGTAAACAACGTAAACTATGTCAAAACAGGTACATTTTACAAAACCATTGTCTTGTGCAAACACGGTACACTGTCAATGCATGCCAACATTACATATAATATAAAAGGAATAGGTTAATGTAGGTAGAAAGTGCACACATAAGTGATAACCACTGCCTGCAAGCCATATATATAAAAGGAAAGGAAAGAAAATGAAAAAATAATGGCAAAAGATGCGAGATCCAAATAAATAAAATAATGAACTGCTAGGTGATAGAATTCTCACTTCCTCGTGAAATTATTTTTGAGGGATTCGAACCAGTTTTCTCGTGGTATTACATACTTTTTGTATTTTACTTTCTTGTTTATTTATATTCTAAATAACGTCAAAAAGTTTAAGCCAGTTTTCTCAGTTTTCTATCGTTTTCTAAAGCAGCTATTTTTGGGTCACGATGTGCTGTTTTATTTTGTGCTCCAATGCAGTAAGATTCAGCTTTCTTCCGATTAATTTACTTGATCACAGTATCTGATTAATAGGTGTGTTGTATTTCACATGTGGAAGGACACCGAACAGAGCCTTCTCTTTGTTGGTATTTATTTGTATACCGTTTCTTGAATACATCCATTTTGTAATTTCCTACCAAAATGTAGTCACATGTTCACTTACGGCGAATAGGTGATTGTTTCAACCTCTTATTTATAAATGTACATTTGTCTTAAGTTTTAATTTGTTCGTTGTCTTTGACGTTCCACATTATTAGGAATATAGTACAGAAGTAACGGAATTATTTATTTACCGTATACTTTATACGTTGTCAGTAAACAAAAAATCCAAGGTTTCACAAGTTGAATCTTGTTAAACTGGTCTAGAATGTAGATAAACTGCCTTTGTGCGTGTATAGGAATATAACATGGCGAATAATAACCAAAACTGTATTTTACTCAAAGCGCCTTCACATCTTCCGATGTTTTTCTGTGAGTAATAAAATACAGGTAATAGCGAGCATATAGGCGTAATTTGGCATGGTTACATGAATGGATAATAACATTTAGAAAAATATGTTTCATGTTTCTAGAGAGAGAGAAAGAGACAGAGAGAGAGAGAGCGAGGGATATATATCAGACCATCAGAAATTTTCATAATCGTCTCAGTTCAATTCAATGACCAGTAATCTTGAGTTGAATGAAATTGTCATCAGTTTTCAATATTTGACATACAGCACACCCTGGCTTATGTGAAAGGCAGTAAATTAGTGATTATGGCAGTTATTGTGCATTATTGCAATATTCCAGCATAATTTGTCCATCTCCATGCTTGGTCATGTTATGTACATCATATGATATTTCGAGAATATCGGTCAGCAGGATCATTTTAGTACATTTTTTTTTCAAAAAACCGTTATGCATACCTCGCCAGTTCTCGGAAGCCTTTTCTCTTCGGTCGATTGGTATCGGATTTTCCTATACCATAATCTTTCTTCCAGATATGAGTCTTCCATGGATCCTTCTGTGTTGAAACAAACCGTCAATTTTTTACCAAATATTTGCGGTAGATTGAGTGTCAAAGGATCATTATTTCTGTGATGTCCACTCTCTTCGTGTATGTCTGCAGTAGACGTAGTGAATAGATAGAAAATGATCGGGAGAGAGTGTCTGTAGGATAGCAGAATATTACAAGGATTATATCTCCTTTTTTCTTGCGAAGAATAAATACATCTCGGCATTGTAATCTTCATGCTTCCGTTTATTCAACAGGCAATCTTCATCCAAAAATAATTTTCGAGTCCAGAAAAAAATTAATGCTGGACTAAACGCTTGCATTAATTGGTTTAAGTCCGGCACCGACACACATAGAAAACGGTAATCTCCCTGTATTGCCGTGATCACAACTTCGTTTCAACTCTAGAATGGTAAATTTTTTGTATCTCTCTTATTATTTGCTCGTAACAAATCAATTTGGTTCAACCTGCACTATCGTGTTCACGGGTCATATGAAACTCTGAGCTAAACACCAAACCTGGTTTACCTGGTATTCATATGATGGCTTCAAATTGTAGTTCAGCATCTCTTGATGAAACACGGGTAGAATACTGCCGCTCATCGGTGGCACCACCCAAACCCAGTCACCAGGACAACCACCCCTTAGGCGCTGTTCGTTATCCAGATGTTTCATGAAGGATTCTGAGGCGGCATGGTGATCAGTAATAGTCACGTTTGCTAGCTGGCACCGTGTTGAAAATTAAAATAGCATATGAGAAAAGAGATCACATGACTTAGATTTTTTCGGATTATGGATGCGGAAATTCTTTAATGGACGGCAGCTGAATATTAAATGACGGACTAGACGCTTGTATTCTATTTTCTTGCTGTATGCTATTTGAATTGCTAAATGGACGTTCGTAAAAGTACAAGATAATGTCTAATTCGTCTATTGTTGTGAGTATTACTAGTACAATACAGATAATGAGAAATAAATTTTGTTAGACTTGTTGTTGTTGTTACCTGGTAACTGTATAGGACTGCTATGTTTACTTCCAGCAGCGCTCTGTCCTTCCACAGAGAGGAACCCTTCCTGGTATCGAGACCCATTTTTTCGCCAACTTTCTGCGATGTGATAGATTTGAAATGGAGATCATATTTATATTCTCACAATAATTTCACCCAACGATAAGTCTGTTTGGTATTGAAAAATATCAAATCCAGATATCTTATGGAGAAACATATCTTGTAAATACGGTATTGCTATATATCACATTCAGATATCTTATGGAGAAACATATCTTGTAAATACGGTATTGCTATATATCACATTCAGATATCTTATGGAGAAACATATCTTGTAAATACGGTATTGCTATATATCACATTCAGATATCTTATGGAGAAACATATCTTGTAAATACGGTATTGCTAAATATCACATTCAGATATCTTATGGAGAAACATATCTTGTAAATACGGTATTGCTATATATCACATTCAGATATCTTATGGAGAAACATATCTTGTAAATACGGTATTGCTATATATCACATTCAGATATCTTATGGAGAAACATATGTTGTAAATACGGTATTGCTATATATCACATTCAGATATCTTATGGAGAAACATATCTTGTAAATACGGTATTGCTATATATCACATTCAGATATCTTATGGAGAAACGTATGTTGTAAATACGGTATTGCTATATATCACATTCAGATATCTTATGGAGAAACATATCTTGTAAATACGGTATTGCTATATATCACATTCAGATATCTTATGGAGAAACATATCTTGTAAATACGGTATTGCTATATATCACATTCAGATATCTTATGGAGAAACATATCTTGTAAATACGGTATTGCTATATATCACATTCAGATATCTTATGGAGAAACATATCTTGTAAATACGGTATTGCTATATATCACATTCAGATATCTTATGGAGAAACATATCTTGTAAATACGGTATTGCTATATATCACATTCAGATATCTTATGGAGAAACATATGTTGTAAATACGGTATTGCTATATATCACATTCAGATATCTTATGGAGAAACATATGTTGTAAATACGGTATTGCTATATATCACATTCAGATATCTTATGGAGAAACATATCTTGTAAATACGGTATTGCTATATATCACATTCAGATATCTTATGGAGAAACATATGTTGTAAATACGGTATTGCTATATATCACATTCAGATATCTTATGGAGAAACATATCTTGTAAATACGGTATTGCTATATATCACATTCAGATATCTTATGGAGAAACATATGTTGTAAATACGGTATTGCTATATATCACATTCAGATATCTTATGGAGAAACATATGTTGTAAATACGGTATTGCTATATATCACATTCAGATATCTTATGGAGAAACATATGTTGTAAATACGGTATTGCTATATATCACATTCAGATATCTTATGGAGAAACATATGTTGTAAATACGGTAGATATGCATATAAATACGGTATTGCTATATATCACATTCAGATATCTTATGGAGAAACATATCTTGTAAATACGGTATTGCTATATATCACATTCAGATATCTTATGGAGAAACATATGTTGTAAATACGGTATTGCTATATATCACATTCAGATATCTTATGGAGAAACATATCTTGTAAATACGGTATTGCTATATATCACATTCAGATATCTTATGGAGAAACATATCTTGTAAATACGGTATTGCTATATATCACATTCAGATATCTTATGGAGAAACATATGTTGTAAATACGGTATTGCTATATATCACATTCAGATATCTTATGGAGAAACATATCTTGTAAATACGGTATTGCTATATATCACATTCAGATATCTTATGGAGAAACATATCTTGTAAATACGGTATTGCTATATATCACATTCAGATATCTTATGGAGAAACATATCTTGTAAATACGGTATTGCTATATATCACATTCAGATATCTTATGGAGAAACATATCTTGTAAATACGGTATTGCTAAATATCACATTCAGATATCTTATGGAGAAACATATCTTGTAAATACGGTATTGCTATATATCACATTCAGATATCTTATGGAGAAACATATCTTGTAAATACGGTATTGCTATATATCACATTCAGATATCTTATGGAGAAACATATCTTGTAAATACGGTATTGCTATATATCACATTCACGATCGATATATTTAGGAAAAAAATGTCTTGCCCATATAAATATCTAAAGTTTATAACTTTCGAAAATGTATTGAGATGAAACATTTAAAAAAAAATTTCAAAAGTAGAGACCGTGGACCACCATTGCCTAACACTATCTTCAATGCAAAGTTACCTCTAGGACGTTGTACCGGTATGAATCACACATATTTCTCGCTCCGATTTCAGTTCCCATATACCAGCCGTTAAACGGGCACGCCGTGAACTCCAGTCCACCACAGTCAAACATCATCCCAGAAACTGCTGGTAAGGAGTACCACCTCAGCCCCAGCTCTGCGAACCACGGATACCTGAGAAGGCAAGCGGATACTCAAGAAGCAGAGGTTTGTGCCGACGTTATATTGTATTACTTGGAGCCTAATTATATTCGCAATAACACAAATGCATTTAATTTGCGGATATCTACTCAGAACTGGCGACATCGTTGATAGATAGAATCCAGAAGACGGTCAGACCTAATTGTTAGCAAACCAAGGGCGGAAAATGTTATCAAGGTTCATTACCAGATGTAAAAGTCAAATGACATTAAACAACAATTACAGTACTGCGAAATCCTCGCTTCATCTGCACCGATCACCCCTTATATTACATCTCGTAATGATCCAAGAAAATAAATATTCTATACTTATTTTACATACTATTCAATTTAGAAATAAATAAAATTAGCCCTTTAGGAAATGGCTTTAGGAAAATATTTCGGTACAATTGTGTCTTGCGAAAGTTTTCGATCACATGGTCATAATTTTCACTCAAACGCAGCAGTTACAGTTATATATTGACACACGATCAGCGCCTGATGACCACCATTCTGATTTACATACCTAATAATTCACCTTGAAGTAATATTGAACTGGTTGGTTGCTTTTATAATTGGTTTACCATGGAGATACCCATATATTGGCAATTGAGAAAACACTTTCTGCTTATGGATGAGAGAGGTATAACCAAGATATAAAACCGGGGACACACGACCAAGTTTTCCTTGTGATTTTCTACATATTCTCCGGTTGTACAGTTTCTTAGGCCGTGTGTACGAGCAACAACTTTCACTGTAGCACTAGGTCATAACCGTTTATACTCGAGTATAGAATGATATCGCTGACTTTCACAATCGGAAAACTACTTTCATACTGCGTTTCATAATGAAAATTTGGGGCATTATGAAAAAATAAATCATGGTATTTTGACTGCTTCTTGTGCTTCTTGTTGTAATCCGCAGATTTGGTATTCCAAAGGCTATCCCGATGTGTTAGTCCGTCCAGCAGTAATACAGTTATATCACCCGACAATTCTACTCAGTGTACGCGATATAGAGGAACGATCGACTGCGCTTACGCAGCTTCGTTCTTAGACGTCCTGATTAGATTTATTTTCTATGACGATGTTTACATACGGACAGTTATTTCTGAATGTGATAGGTGTTCTTAGACGTCCTGATTTGATTTATTTTCTATGACGATGTTTACACACGAACAGTTATTCTGAATGTGATAGGTATTCACGTTATTTTTGGGGTGAGACGAAATTTTACCTTATTTCGCAATACGCACGACCCGGATTACTTCGAACATTGTCAAATTGTCATGGAAAATTTGGTCGTGAGTGCCCGGCTTAACGATTTAAAACGTTAAACTCCCACGAGGAGGAGGAGGAGTTCACAATGTGACAGGACTGAGAATCAAAATAGTGAGCGCAATTACTTGTACTTTGCATGACCAATCTGGAAATATATCTATCGGTGGAGTGAACTGGGAAGCTATTTATCTGGGGACTTCTAACCACTATATGAACTGGGAAGATATCCATCGTGGGGCTTCTAGTCACCATGAAATGGGAAGAGATCTATATCGTCTATCATCTGATATTGCTTCGAGTGGGGCATGTGTGAAAAAGACAACCTGAAAAATACTAAATAAACTATTGATCAATAAGCTTCTGGTCCATTAAGTTATACTTACGTTGGGTGCGTCAGTGGTACCTCCAAGATCAAATCTTCTGGAATGTCGAATATCTCTGGATCACGGCCATTAGCCGACAGCACTAAAGGCAGAATGTCAAACATTCCCCCTTTGCCTTTCCATCCCATTTTCTCACAGTTCTTGAACGAAACGGGATACCAATGGCATTTATTAAGTTAACAGAGATAGTAATCTCCACTAGAAGGCAATCTCTTTTGCATTCCTTAATCAAGCCTCTTGGTTCTTCAATTATATGAAGTATGAATACTGAAAACCGAAATACTGTTGTGGATTAATCCGACAGAAGATTGATCAATAGGAAAAGGTGGCAGTTGAAAATTTTATAGATATCTGGAATAGAACCTTTATTATTTCCCATATAGTTTACTAAAACATAAAAACATGAATACCGAGTGTATTTCAACGCTGTAATGTTTGATGCTGATGTATGTGTTGAAAATTAAGCAACTATATACCTCTGTGAAATCGACGTTAGCTGGATCGCCGATGATTGAGCCGTCCCGCTGACGGTAACCCGCGTAACGCATCAACTGCGAATTCCAGACCCGGTAATCATGTTTCCCATCAGTCCTTGCGGGGAATATTGTAAGAGCCGATCTGTAATAGAAATGAATAGAATTGATCTTTCGCCTATCAAACTGCATTTCGATTCATTAAATCGGTATTCTTTTCTGTGGACTTTCACAGTCGTTTGCCAATACATTTAAGCACAGGCGGTAAACAGCTTGGCCAAGATGTGTAATTTGCTTGGACATCATGCAATCGAACATGTAAACTTCAAAATCATAAACCCATTATAATTGAATCTCCCGCGAGACAAATGTTGTCAACTAAACTACTGCATGAAGTGCAAGGATAATGCAACTTCAATGGGGTGATAGAAAATCAGTAAATATTGAATGGATGGAATGATGTCATACACAGTCTTGACTGAACACATTTTATTCGCAATATATCAGTGAACAAAATATTGTGCTGCCATCAAATTTTCATTCCCGTGTTGATTCTTCCATATGGTGATTAATCATATGAATTTTTCTCAATGTTCACATCCAAGATGATCGTGATGCTATAGTTTCTCCCATAGCGCTATGGTTAACCACGTACATGTATATCAGTGTGGGGCCTTGACGTTTATCCGGCATCGCTGACCCATTTGAGCGAAACCAGCTGACAAATAAATGTATAGGATTTGCTGGAAAACCACGCGTGACCTTCAACCACTCAACTTTAGGTGACGGTATTATTCAATTGACTGCATGTTTCATGAAAATTCTGCTATACATTGAATCGAAAAGTTGGTATCCCCTTTGATCTGGAATATATTTCGTTGCAATTTATTCTCTCTAAGCTGAACTCTTTATTTGCTAGTCCGCGTGCATCCGACGTAACCATAGCGACCCAGCTGGCGATGATCGGCAATGCCGAGTTGTCGCCGCCTTCGCTTGGCGTCGCCGCTGGTGAGGCTCTGTTCTATTATCGGCAACACCGGTATCGCCGGTATTGCCGGATAAACGTAAGGCCCCTTGTTCAAGCAAGAGGATGGGTTTTCGAGGTCCATGGGTTTTAGGTACCAAAACTACTAATATTTGTATGACATAAAAACTGTACCGCCATTTCAGTCTCACCTGAGGTTTCCTTTATTTGTGCCATATCTGATGTGGTTGCATATCGCTTCAAACATTCCTGCAGCGGTGGTGATATGCCGTGCATCAAAAACCTGTTGAAAGCATATACTATATCGTCAAAGACACTTCCTCTCAAATGGTTCTGACTTCCATCTTCGAAACCATAAGTAGCTGACACAGATAAAATACAATGGCTGGCAATGATCTCTCGGAAACATGTTTTTGCTCATTGTTCACGGTACCAGTACAACTGATCCTTTAGTTGGGGGAGGTACTACCGTTCTTACTCGAGTGTGGACTATCATTATTAGCATTTTACTTTTAGAATGACAAAGGTTTTCTTATGTTCATTCCATCGCAACAAACAAATGAAAACGCATGAAGACACCATCTTCACGCTATACGGTCATTTCTTCATCGATCTCAACCCGAATACACAAGTAGTACAACCTCAATACCGGCTGCATACGAGGTTTACCCAACCTTGGTTCCAACGGGATAAGTCTCAACAGGGTCAGGATCAGATAACGAAAAAGAATGATGTTGAGAGGATTCAATGTAAAAGAAAACACTCTTCAGATAATGAGGGTGATTATGAAGAAAACATTCATCCTGGAGAGATAGACGAGTCTACTAATACTCAAAGATGTATTATACATATATAATGTCTGGAGAGAGATGCTTTTACAGATTCTAAAAAGAAGGAATATGATGAAGACATCGATGAGAGGAAACAGTACAATGTAAGACGGGGTTTCGATGACGATGAATCGGACGAAATGGCGAAGACGGACTATATTCCATCGATGAAAGAGAGACTACGTCAACAGTTTTACGATCATGTCATCAATTGTCATCAGAAGAAAATTAATTATATTCATAGCGGAATTTTGAAGACATTTTCAAAGTGAAAACATGATAAACTATGAGGAAGCCATCAAGCGAAATATCAAACAGACAAAGAATTATTCGAGAAATTGAATAGGATTCAGACAGTAACGATTCGGAAATATGATTGAAATTATTGCAAGGAATAAATAAAAGTAACTTGTTAATATCCAAAATAGTTTACATGTATACATTATATATGCTTTAACTAAGGCAGCTGATAACAGCCTGGACAAAACGAATCCAAAGACAAATAAAGGACCTCGTACGTTAAGGTGGACAAACCGCCCCAGGTGGGGTACGATTGTAGATGAAAAATGAAACTTAAAATATGAAATGCTCGTCTCGATTAGCATAAACTATGACATTTTTTCAACTCTCTTTGAAATATTGGGAGCATGAGTGCCATGGTTTTTCAACAAGAGCTCTCCAAAGTGGTAGGTTTGTGCGAAATTGACAGTTTTGGGTTGAAAAAGCACGGTTTGCCTATCTGTAAATATATGAAGATAAACTATAACCACAAAAATATTCACACATGACAGTCCTCTTTTGAACCCCCAGTTGTTCAACAAAGCATGTTTTGGTTATCGTTTATCTTCAGATAAAAAATGAAACTTTATGAAATATTGTTTTTGGTCATTTGGTGATCAATTTCAAATACGATAATTGGAGCAATGTTATATGTACGAGTATGAGCTGGCCGAATGGATAGAATCGTGAGAAGAATTATCGTTTTGATTGATGATCTACTGGTTCGAATCCCAAAATATTCTTCCAAAATGTTTTAAATAGTTTCATGCATTTTTCGATTTTTCACCATGATTACAATATATATGTGAATATGTGTTAGTAGAAAGAATGAGTAGAAATGGTCTATATCTTGCAAAGTTTTGCCCGCGTGATTAGAGAATTGCACACAACAATATCTGGACTTATTTGATCAACTTAGTATGTAGTCGTATCAAAAGTGGTCTCAGGGAACTAGATCTGTGCGTTGAATTCGTACATAAATATATAAAAATATATATGTCAATGATGAAGAATATTTACTACCCTTTGGGATGTATGCGATATCAACAATGGTCTTGCCATTATCATTAGGCCAAATGAGAAAATTATCTGTTGACCAATCATAATGGGTAAATAGACAAATGCAGTTTACGGCCATAGCGCATCTATTTTAATGCTTACCGACAACAGTTCTACCACCAGTAAAGACGTCACGCATGTGCAGCTGGTGATCAGCGTAATGAAACTAGTCGTTACTATGGGCACGATGACCTAAGAGCATACGCATTCGGAACTTTAAACATTGCTGATTACCCTTGTTCACCACATTGTGCATGGTTGTCAGTCGAACGCCATAAAGGATGCTCGTCACCTACCGCACATGAGGGTATATTTACAGCATGTTGCACACGCCAAAACAAAAATGACTCTACGAGAGTTGTCGTTGGTTCTCTTAAAGAAATGAGACTTGCGGATACTCAATTCAGCGAGCGACGAGTAAAATCTATTCATTTCATTTCCGTATTCATCTTTTTATTTATGTAATTAACGGCATTAACGTAACAGGGATGGCACGAAGATATCATATAACAGCATCAATTTGATAAGAGGGAAAAGAGTGTAAAACCACGAGTAAAATATGCTTGGCCTTGCAAACCCCGCTCTCGGCGGTCAACCTGAATCTATTCAATCTCACTTGAGTCACGTGATCCGCTGTGAATGAACTACTCGCTGGGGCCGTTTGTCCGTCTTATCGTACGAGATCCTTTCATCGCTCCGATAAACCATGGTACGATAAAGAATGCAGAACTCTGCATAAGGAAATGAAGAACTGTAATAATGCATATAATAGGAATGAACAAAATCCAGATATCAAGTCGAAGTTTTTTCGTAAAAAAACGCGAATATCGAACGAGAACAAGAAGATATAGACGTTCATACCGACAAAAACTTATAGGTGAACTTAACAATGCATCTTCAACTGACCCCAATGCAGTATGGGATATTCTAAAAAAGTTGAAAGAAAAAACTACTAGTTCTAAGATTGAACAAATTGATCTGGGTGATTGGTTTGATCACAACAAGAACCTTCATGAATCACAGGAAATGAAAATCACTGGCCAAAGATTGAACAAATTGATCTGGGTGATTGGTTTGATCACAACAAGAACCTTCATGAATCACAGGAAGTGGAATCACTGGCCAAATCTATAACATAGTAAAAAGTATGTACCTCCACAGCCAGTCCTAAGTTAAGACTAAAACATGCCTATCTGTGAGTTTTCCAATATCTAAAGGTATACACCAGGGTAATGTATTGAGTCCTCTACTATTCAATATATTTATTTATGATCTACTATCCGACTTTGACGCTGACGACATTGTTTTACTTTCTTTAAACAAAGGCGATTTACAGAGGAAGTTAGATAAATTAGGAACCTTTGTTGATGAATGGGGATTGTCAGTTAATGCAGACAAGACGAAAGTGGTTGCTTTTGGTCAGAGCAAATGTATGAATCATTACTTCCATATTAACAAAGTTCAAGTGGAGTGTGTGAATAAATACAAGTACTTGGGGTTAATTCTCCATGGTAACGGTCAGTTTAACCAGAGTATCGTTAATCTAGCCTCTAGAGCAATGCCATGGTTGCCACGAGGCAAGCCACGGATATCCTAGAACTAAAACCAGAACTTGCCTTTAAATTATTTGATACACTCATACAGCCCATAATTCTTTATTGTTCCGAAGTGTGGGTTGGTTATACGAACCACTGTTGGGAGGATATTCAATCCACTATACGAAATGTTAATGAGATAGAGAAAATTCACCTTCAATTTTGCAAAAGTGGTTTGGAGGTTCACTCTAGAGCCCCTTATTGGGGCTGTTCTGGGTGAGTTAGGTCGAACATCTTCTAAATTGTTCACAGTTGTCAATAGAGTTAACTATCTTCTACACATTTTATCCTCAGATACTTCGTCGCTCGTATATTAGGCCTACTTAGAACAAATTGAGGAGAATCGGCTAACACAGTGTAACAATTGGGTGAGCTATATACAAAAATTACTGTTTTCTCTTAACTGTGGCCATCTCTGAGATAATCAATGGTGTAACCAACCGAAAGGTACCGTGAGATTTTTTAAGAAAATTCTCATTTTGGACTACAAAAGCAAGTGGAAAGAAAACCTTTTTAACATCCCCGAAACTTAAAACGTATCGGCAATTCAAACATCATTTCCGAAGAGAGGGGAAAATGCTAGATTCATCCAATCGCAAACATAGAGTTGCCTTGGTAAGATTCCGAATAAGTACCCAAATGAATCACGCGAGATTCTCATGTGCACAGCCCGGCAATATATACCAGATATTGATCAAATGTCCAAAAAAGCACTGTTTCTTATTTAGGCGCCACAAATTATTAAAGTTCTAGCGGAATTCGCGTATGTGGGGTTCCAGAGATTGTCTCTCCTAACTAAATGAGATCACCATTGCTACGATCTATGCTTCATAAATTGTGTTGTATATAATCTTCAGGTGATATGCGGTAAATGTTCTTCCTTTTTTTCTTTTTTTTAGTTATACTGTTTAATGATAATTAATATGTGTTTGTGAAATTGTTTTGTATATACTTGCCATTAGCCAAACTTGTATGAAGTAAATGTAGTCTATGTTATGTGTTTGGCACTGTTGTGTTGAAATGTTGTAATGTAACTAGTTGAATAATTAATATGTATTGCAATATACGACGATTGTGTATTCATTTCATTTTGTTGACTCACATAGCTCGCCTATTGCTGTCACCAGAGTAGCTTCCCTTTGATCCTATGAGTTGAATAAAAAACCCTATTTCCGATTTGATGAAGTCATTATGATGTTGGCCAGTTCCAATACACGCTTTCACTATAAAGTTTCACACCTGTAGCTATTATCGTTCTCAAGATATTGACCTACTTCTTGTTTGCTGATGTCATTGACATCAATTGTTACCTTTGTTCTAAAATATTCATTGATGAAAATCACATACCTCTAACCCAAACCACTTGTGAAAACGGCTATTTTATTGTTTTTGAGGCGTCAATTCCGGTTTGATCGCCACGATATTCTACGCGAAACTACTGACCAAATTTCGTGACCCTAGGCGAATGAGGCCAATGTCAAATGAATAGAGGAGTAAATAATTCTGGTCCCATGTTAAGAGACAGGGGGAGGGGACCGGTATAGCATCCCTATATACTACTTACAGAACGTACATCTACAAGTTGGCCATTGTTTAAATGTAATAATAGGAAGTATCAATATGGAAGATGATTTACGATATATCGTAAATGTGGACTTAATTAATATAAACATATAAACATATTCATACAATGATATAAATTGACATTGTACTTGTACAATGTGCGAATTCAATCGATGTTTAAAAATAGACATGAATGGGCAGAATTTTAAATCTAAGGCAAGAGCATTCCATCTGCGTGAACCTTTAGTTCTGGTGGAGGAGTATGATAAATTGGACTGATAAGCGGTTCTGTATAGATCAATGCCGGCTTGTCTGTTGAAGAGTGATGAACCCTGGATAGTTTCCTAAATATTATCGAATTGGAGGGGTAGGAAATAAGGGTGGTTGACATATTTGTGAGGATACACAGAGAGTAGGTAATTACTTAGTTTAGTTTATTGGAAGATTAAACACACAACTGGGATCTGGCGTATCGATCATTTTGGGAGCATGATGAGTAGCGTAAGATGCGCTGGAAACGTTTTCTTCAGATAATGCTACAATATGATATATACCACAGAATAGTGAAAAATAAAACATTACCAGAGTCTTTTTTTAGGTTTTTTATTGATGAATATGTGATGTTTGTAATAACACCGATGTTTCGTGATAGTATGGAAGAGAGTTCAGCAATGCGAGTTTGCCTATTCAAATAATTATTATTAAGATATGAACCTAGAAATTTCATTAAGGTACAGAACTGGTTATTATTGTCTCGCCTGCTATTTAGCAGATCTGCTACTTCTCAAATAATTTCTAAAATCAGTGATATTTAGAAAGGGGTGTGCTACTTTGAAGATAATTTCTAGGATTACTGCTATATAGTTAGCACTTTGACTTGCCTGTTCACAAAGAAAATATATTGTATGATTAGCAAAAATGCTAAATATTGAATATTTTTTCTAAATTGCAGCCAGAACAAATATTCAATAAACACAAATTGTCGGACTGCCTCTCCCGAAAGAAAATATATTGTATAATTAGCACAAATGCTAAATATTGAATATTCTTCTAAATTGCAGCCATGATAAATATTGAATATTTCTTCTAATTCGCAGCTCCAAATTGTCCGAATGCCTCTCCCTAAAGAAAATATATTGTATAATTAGCACAAATGCTACATATTTTCAAACTTGCATGGACTGGTGAATAAGGGTGCTTAAGGCAGTCTCACGTACACCTTCTTTGATGGTCTGCGCAACTCCTCTGACAATAACAGGGATTATTCTATCATTCTTACAAGGTGCATGCGCGGGTATATAAGGATTTTTAAGACAGTCGCAAGTACATTTTCATTTGTGGTCTGTGCAACTCCATTTAGACACTAACAGATTATTCTATCGTTCTTCCTGGTTAAACAACGCGCAAGGATGATATTATAAATGTGCTAACTATTGAATATATTGTCCTTTCTCCGACACGGTGTTACAGATATTTTAATGCGAATCTCTTCTAATTAGAGTAGATTATAAAAGTGCTAAATATTGAATATATTGCCTTTTCTCCGAAAAGGCTCTTGTGGATATTTAACTGCGAATCTCTTCTATTTAGTATAGATTATAAAAGTGCTAAATATTGAATATATTGTCTTTTCCCAGACGCCAGCTACATATTTAAGTGCGAATCTTTTCTAATTAGATGATATTATAAAGGTGCTAAATATTGAATATATTGTCTTTCTCGGACGCCAGCTAGATATTTAACTGCGAATCTCTTCTAATTAGATGTTATTGTCAAAGTGCTAAATATTCAATATATTGTCTGTTCTCAGAAGTCAGCTACATTTTAAGTGCGAATCTATTCTAATTAGATAATATTATAAAGGTGCTAAATATTGAATATATTGTCCTTTCTCCGACACGGTGTTACAGATATTTTAATGCGAATAGATTCTAATCAGACTAGATTATAAAAGTGCTAAATATTGAATATAGATGCTATTGAAGTAACCCACTTTTCTGCTTACTGCGGAGTTTAGCAAAAATATCTGCACAATATTGCCAAGTATGCTATTTAGCACCATGTTAAAGGATAGGAAATTTGAAAAATATCTTTAAAAAAAGCCAATCCTGCACCTATCTCAGAAATTTAAAGCTTGTGGAAGTTTTAATCTCATTTTCAAGTACTGATAATTTTGGTGTAAATGCTATTGATTTCCTGCCTGGTGCAATAAAAAAATAAATTTATATTTTATGGGTAGGGGCGTGAAGGGAGAGAACTAGAAGTCGTTCACTCGAGTGCCAAACATGTAGATTCTGAAGTTCACTTTGCATGGAGATAGCGTGAAAGGGTCAGGATCAAATAGATTTACGCTTGTGTCGCCTGCAAACAGTGCGATATCTAGATATGGGGCAGCCTTATATGTGTCGTTAATTATGGAAGCCGGATGCGGCCATCTCGTCTTTTCGCATTTTCGCATCGATAATAGTAACGCGAAAATGCGAAAACCTGTATTTCGCCTCGCGTTTTCCTGTTTTCGCGTTTTCGCGATTTCGCATTTTCATGTTTTCGCATTTTCGCGTTTTCGCGGTTTTGCGTTTTCGCAGTTTACGTTTCATATAGCTGCATATATTGCCATGAGGGTTCATTCGGACTGTTGTGTTAGCCAATAAGACCCTTAACATGGGCAATGAGTGGGGATACATATCAAAACTGTTCTCAATGATCTTGCATTCCAAACGAAAATGAGATGAAAAAAATATCATTTGGGATATTACTATACAAAGCTAGTCACACATAGTTATAGCTGTAGACAAAAATATAATATATGCGTTGGTTGGGAAAACAGAGGTCAGGAAATTCTTGACCCTACGAGTTTGTTTTCACAAAAATCTGTATCTTTTCATATCAATTTTCATGATACTCACATTGCATCTCCATAACCTTACTTCTACTGCAACTTGTACTATCATTATCAGATTTCAGCCTAGTTTATACATTTCGCTGAAGATCTCGCTTTTTCTAAATTGAGGAAATATGTCTCGAACGCTCATTTATTTCAGTCCCTAACTCCTCTAACTTCCTTTGTAAATCTTCGATGTTTTCATTGTCCTTAGATTTTTCCTCTGTGGTATTTTAGTGTATATTCCTTATTATTCTTTTTACCAAGATCCCAAATAACGCTTTAATTTGATTTGTTCAATGTATACGTTTAGAGCATCTAAGTATACCACATCTTGCAGCAAATGAATTTCCATTTTGAGTGTCCATTTTCAACATTTATGCCAAGGCATCTTGCATGACCGGCATACTACTCGTGGTGTTCACTTTTATAGCGTCCCGGCATCCGATTTCCATATATATGACCTCATATAGGCAACAACGCAGAACAGCGAAAATACGACAACGCGAAAATGCGAAAACGCGAAAATGTGAAAACGCAAAAACGCGAAAACGCGAAAATGTGAAAACGCGAATATGCGAAAACGCGAAAACCCAACGTGAAAACGCGGAAAAGCGAAAAGGCGACGCGTTTTCGCATCGCGTTTTCCGGTTTTCGCTTTTTTGCGTCGGGTTTTCGCGTTTAGGCGTTACTGTTGTGGATGCGAAAATGCGAAAACACGAGATGGCCGCATTCAGCTTCTATACTTAATAAATATCCAAAACAGAATGGCACCAATGATGGAGCTCTGAGGTACACCAATATTATTTGAGAGGGGTGTCAAGAGTATGCTGTTGCATCACACGCATTGTGGATCACTGTGAGGGGGCGGGAAGGCAGCTTTGCATCCATTTGCTGGAGGCACCGCTGAAGCCAAAGTAAGCCAATTTGTGCAGCAGGATATCAAAGGTTTTGAAGCGGTCTAAACATGTCCTGATGTTGTAGTTTTGCGGGGTTTTTGGTCGCTATTAGTTTCTCAAATGGTGATAGGGCAGCTAAATATGTAGAATGCTTGACAGCAATTGCTTTTGGCTGATAATCATTTCCAAAAATGAAGCTGTAACTTTATCAAGATCCGAACAGTAAAGCGTTACTTTATACATTTCAATTTGCCCGTCCGGTCTCCTCGCCAGGAGAAACCACATTGTAATTAACAACTCTTCTATACAGAGTATAGTCCTTTACTAGATAGAGAATAACTTCAACTGCTTTCGTTTCTAAAATCAATTAAATCCAATCTCTCATCCTTGCTTTGAAATGTGCAAAATATATGGGATTCGCCGGGAAGAGGATAGTTCATTAGATACAAAAATATCAGCGACATTTATTTGTTTTGACTTATGTAATGACTTCGACTGCTGTTATCGTAGGACACACAGGTGCAGTGCACCTATAAATCGTGACCTTCCCTATGCAATATATTTTATCAATTGGAAAGAGAGGTAATATTTGCAAGCTGTACTCACGCCATGAAATTTAATAAATACAATTCAATTTCATAGTGTAGTTAGGCCGTGGGACATTGGTTTCAGCAGGTTAGTTTTATTATGTGCAGTGATTGTTTCTATGCTCGGATACCCTCGGCAGATTGTAGACAGCTACATTTCGTAGGTATATGCTCGGGATGAAAAGGTACTGGTCTCAACTCCTTTTGGCCATAATCCATGATCTATTAATGTCGCAATAGTGATCGATTAGTAAACGACAAAAATGATTATGTGGCTGATGATTATGGCGTGAAAAGAAGATTAACCGATTTATTGATCAAGCGGTCCTGCATGTACACGAAACATTCGCAACAGTCTTTGAACATGCAGCTGTGGTTTAATTTGACGTCATGCTCTGATCTCCCGTGTTGGCTGATTTAAAGTGATTACACAGAGTAAACTGCAAATAGCATGGTAACTTTGCAACATATGTGTTTTTAATACATATATTTCACACTGCGTATGCACTTTCCAATGCTTGATTCAAGCTTAAGGTATGTATACTGAGTTTCAACACAGACTCACTGTTTCAATGTGCATGTTTCACCAAAATCGGGGAAATTAAAAACAAGATTCAAATTGACCATCTCCCAGATTTTGCTGAAACTTGCACATTGGAACAGTGACTCTGTGTTGAAACTCAAAGCATACACACCTCAATCTTGAATCAAGTATTAGAATGTGCATACAAAGTTTGAAATATATGCATTAAGGCAGTGTGACGTCACTGGACCTAAATATGATTGCAATAGACCACCATAGAATACCATGCTTTATTTGCAGTTTACTCTGTGTAATAAAATCGCAAAAAATTACAATAAATATTTTCCGACACTGTTCGCAATGGTCTTTCATTTGATGGAAACTTTACTTGGGGGTTTACGATCACTTTAAGCGTTTCATTGTCTGACCAACTCCACCGAGGAGTGCAGTGAAAATGAACATGACTTGGTTGGGAACAAACATTCGACAACTTATCTAAAGACAACGACTACAATACCACGCTCGAGTAAGAACCGTAGTAATGATGGACACGATTAGAATACTGCTTAACAAACTCATTGTTGCAATGGAATGAACAGTCGGAATCTTTGTCATTCTAAAAGTGAAATGCAAATAGTGTAAGTCCACGCTCGAGTAAGTACTGAAGAATTTGATGTGCCAATGTTTGTCAGATGCTTGTGTGAAAACACATGCTGTAACGGAAAACTATATGTTCTTTTGCTGTGCGATTCGATTATTTCCAAAAAGTAGACCTAATGCGTATGAATTATATTTATAATTCAATAGAGAAATCGCTGTGCGTTCGGTCGCAAATGAGGAAAATAGACCAAACGCGCTAAATATTCGTTGAACAATCTAACTAAAGTGAAGAAATTCCTTGGTATTTTGATTTGCAATACATACCGACAAAGCTTTTACAGAATAAATATGAAGAAGTGGATGTTAGTTAGAAAACATTGTGATAAATGGAAGGAATATGTCACATGGGTGTCACGTGAGCTACAAACAGACTTGCTGTATTATACCGATGAATAATAATTATTCGAAAAAAAATTAACCCAATTTTGTGTTAACAAAGTTGTCCATTGTACGCAACATGATAGCATACTCACATACCGGCCGATTATAACTGGTACAAATACAAACACTGGCAAGAAGATAACGCTATGTAATCACTAAGTCATGCAATTGATTAGCGATTCATGAAGTTTCATTTGGTTTTCGGTAATGTGAATCGCTGTCTGAAAAGAGTATGGTCGCATAAGGAATCCCACATATTGATTCGAGTCTATCGCGTGAGAAGACACATATATAATTCGCACGGACAAGAACGGAATGAACCCTGGTGGTGCAGCAGATCTCGCTGAATGGCCAAACCAATCGACTTCTTGTTGAAGACGATGAAGTGGTTTGATTTTATCGTATGCAAAGTCATAATTCGGAAGGGCGATTGAAACCAGATTGGTGCTACTTACAGACAGATCTTGATGAAACACAATACGAAACTAGGTCCTTCGACAAGAGACCCATATACCTTTAGAAAGGTGATGAAGCGTTGTGATTTTATCGTGTGCGAAAGGAATAATTGACATGAACGGACGGAAAAGGAAGATTGGAAACAGAGCGGCGCCACCTACACACAGATCTTGCTGAAACCATATACGAAACGAGGTCTTGTGATAAAAGACCCACATGCCGATTTTTTTTAAATGTGATGAAGCATTGTGATTTTATCGTGTGCGAAAGGAATGGTTCGCACAAACGAACGGAAACGAAAGTCGTTAGTGGCGCCCCTACCTAGAGATCTTGCTGAAGCGCAACAACAATCAACATCTCGTGGCAAGGAATCCATAAACCAAATTTCAGAGGAATTCGACAAAGCATTTCGAGTCCATCGACGACATATATAATTCGCACGTACAAGCACGGAAGGACGGAATGAATTCCCAGCTAACACACAACGTTTTCACAACGTTGTGGGAAAGTTGTGGTTTGGTCAGGTCAGAATTAACGTTACCACAACGTTGCAGTAACGTAAAACACAGACGTTTCAGCCTAACGTTCGAGCAACATTTACGGTGAACATTGTCAAAACGTTGTGTATAAGTTATTTAGGGACGTTGTTTCATTACATTGTTGTGACGTTACAAGGACGTCATGTTTTCCATTAGATCTAATTTAGAAAACAATGGAACTTTTGGATACCTCGGTACTTAGGTTCTAGCCTATGTAGGCTTTATAATATTCAGTCACATTTTTATAGATAATTTGTCCATAAAATCTTTAATTCTGGTTTCGATTTCTAAGTTCAACCATTTATCATTTGAATGCAAAACATGCATAATAATAATAATAATAAGTTACATGCAATACAGGCAGAACTAAAGGATTGATTTCAGCTACCTAGTATTAATTTGTAACCAATGCCTTTGAAATCTATTCATTGGGATTGATAGGTAAACTAGTCAGTTGTCACTGGTCTGTGCATGGGTGGATGGCTGGATGTCAACTTTGTACTTAAATATACTGGCTTTAGCCTACACAGGCTAACATGTATGTATATATATGAAGGCAGGCTTAGTTGTTAACTGGACACAAACTATGACCCAAGTGTGGCTATATTTAACCTACCTAATTCGCCCTATAAGACCAAAAAGGCGGGAGATCCAAGATGTCTTTGTGTGGATGATTTCTTCCAGATGGTCAAAAAGCCCTGAAATCAGTAACTTTGGTCTCCGTCTATCGCTGTCTTAGTCATTGACCAAACATATCTCCAACCAGCTCATTTTCCTGCCATCTTTTAACCACCGTTATATCCAAAGATTTGCTTTCTATCTGCTGTTCCTACTACTGAGGGTGAGTATAATTTTTTTACGAGTATGTCATTTGGAATTGATAATATAAATTGATAAAGATTCTTGTATTATATTGTACCGGATTGTGTCGGAACGGAATTTAGACTGAAAAATAATTTCCAGTACTGTGGTAACGTGTTTGGGGAGTATGTGAATGGCACTATATAGGGTTTATGTTACATTTTCCCTTCCCATATTTACGGGGTACGGCTTTCAGAAAGGTTTCATTCCATGCTTTCACTGAGATTCCAGATGTTAAATAATATTCCTGATGGGGCTTATCTGCGAGATTATGTATGTAGATGTATTAACGATGTCGATTTGTGAACGAAGATAATATTTTATCACTCCTGTGAATTTAAATTCACTACGCTTAGTCCCATTATAAAATTATCACTATATACAGTATGGAACCCTTCTGTTTTATCCAAAAATCCCTCGCAGGCTGATTTATTAGGTACTTATTTTATAAAAATAAAGAGATGAAACACTAATTAGTATATACATTTCTGCGGGCGTACTTTATCCTATTATGATACTCACTTGAATAATTATATTTGAATTGGTGACTATTGGTGAAAATAATTTCAATCGAACGGAAAGATTGACTTTTAAATCTGTAAATTTGCGTAATTTTTCTTGGGATATATATATTTATTAAACAAATGTGGATTGTTAAAGCATAGGCCTATAGATCTTGCCCCTAGACAGTCTAATAATTTAAATGTCACCCATTAAAGTATACAGAATGTGTATATCTTTAGACCGGCTATGTTTGCTCTAGCTGGTCCGGTTTTGCCTTTTACAATTTTGCATCTTTGTGTGTTGTTTTCTATTTTTCAGGTTTTCACCTCAGTACATTGGGCGGTGTAAATATCGGAGAAAACATAAGAAGAATGCTGGGGCAACTGGGGACCAACACGCTGTGGTTCTTTCACAGCCTTAAGGGGATGAAAGGCAAAAGTTCTCTGCAGGATTTGGTCATTTACCGGGTGTTAATCAGTAAGTTTACTTTGAAGTGATTGATCAGTAACTCATCTTCGTGTATGCCCACCAGTGCCAGACCAGAGGTATAGCTTTCACAATGGTGTCATAGTTTAAATATTCTCATAACTGCCTTACATACAAGAATCATTTATATTATATTTAGTATAGTAATATGCATTTTAGTGCCCCTAAAATCTCTTTTGGTTGTTTTGTTTCCATTGAAAACTAGTTCAGCCTGAATATGCTTGAGTTTTGATTGGTGGACATAGTTCATCAAGATTTGTATATTATATCTAGTGCATAGACCTGCAATCCATTACTGAAATAAAATTTGAATTGAATAATATAATATTCAGTTTCTTTTCAATATTTCAGAAGCCTGCATGAGGAATTTTGAAGCGGCCAAGGTGGACGACACAGAGGAAGCGATTGCAAATACACTGAAGTATGCTCCTCACAAACAAAGTGGACCAAAATATAAGACACCCGCTGGGAAGAAGAGCAATGGCACCAAGGATCAGTTCAATGAGAACATGTTTGACCTCTCCGCATCTGATGAAGAACGTCAACGTTAAATACTCAGGGTTCCAGTGGATACATAATCCTGGAAATTCGTGAAATTCTGACTGGACTTCTGTTTGAACCTCTATTGTTGGTCGGAGCATACTTAAAGAACTGATAGGGGAGAAGAGTGCCAGCTTCAAAATTAATTACAATAAACCACCTCTTTACCTAAGAATTGTGTTGCTTCAACTGTCATTCAGTGATACTTGTTCTATAGAGTTGGAATTACCTCCCCAATTTCAATACAAATTGAAGGGGGGTTGGAGGTGTAGAAGAAGAGGAATAAATCCTGGAAAGGTTTTAACCGCACATACAGAATTTTGGAGCTAAAGTGATTAAAAGGGGTTTTTTTTCTTCAGATTTATGCCTCCCTTACCAAAAAATCTTGTAAGATCTTGTAGGATTTGAAATTTTCTTACAAGATCTTCTAAGATCTTACAAGACAGTTTTTTTGTCCTACACGATCTTACAAGATCCTGAAGGACAAAGCTAGCTGTCCTACAAGATCTTGTAAGATCCTGCAGGACAGCTGTCCTACATGATCTTGTAAGAATAAGTTTGCCTGTAGGACAAAAAATCAGTTTGCTTTTGGAAAGTATTTTTACAAGACAGTTTTACAAAATATCCACAACATTGGATCAACAGTTGAAGATATGGTTAGCCCTTTCTCTTTTAAAAATGGCAGGCGTATTATCATGATATTTTCCAAAATTGTACTTCTCTCTACTGAATCAATCATATGGACAACCTCATCTGTTTCACTCAAGTAAGAAAATTATTCTTGAAAATTTGAAAAAATCTGTCTGATAATAGTTTACCTTCAAACCTGATTGGGAAATTCTGTCAAAGTACTACATTTGTTTTTCAATATGTTATCTAAACGATGATACGAGTTATCAATATAACTATTTTGGTGTTTGGATACAGCGACAAAATGTGACGAATTCTTCAATCAACAACAACAACAACAGCTTGAATTGAAAAATACGCAAACTTTACATAAGACTTCAGAGATCATATTAGTGATATATGGGTTTTCATTCGAATAAAATAAAGATATCAATCTCTACATAGTGTTATCAAAATAGTATCATATTTGTGTAAGCAAATCTTGTTGAATTTAGATTTTATAATAAAATTAATAAGTTTAATAAATAATTAATTAATAATCAGTCCAATCCAAAGATTTTATAATAAAATTGGACATAATGAAGAAAATAATTTTAGAAGAATACATCAGTTCTAACATGATTTTCAAGAAAAAAATGTCCATTAATGAATACTCTACCCTCTTCGTTATCCCCAATTATATACAGATAATATTTATTCTATTTTCCTGGTAGTCTATTACATTAGCAATTGACTTGCTGGCATTAATTTCACAATTTGAGGAGAGTTATCTCCCCTGTACCGGTATATTTTAATTGGCCACTGGTGGCGCCACCATACTGTCATATGAGAACAACAACATAGAGGATAGAGTGCAAAAAGAAAGTTGATTTGTTCATTTTAAGCTGGAACTATTGAGGTTTAAAGAACTGTATTGCAGATGGTGATGAGTGAAGCTACATGTAGTGATGGTAAGTAAGTTATAAATACAATTATGTTATTTTATTAGCAAAACAATTCTAATTTCTAGTTACACTCAGAATGTTGTAATGTGGACCCTCTATGAGCTTTAACTATCAACATGTTTCTCTTCATATACTTGCCATATTAAACAATTGATACTCTTCTCAGTAACTACTGCAGCACTTCACCTTATATTTGCAGTCAAAATTAATGACTCATTTAGCCTGGAATTCACAAAGAAATATCCATAACTTTATCTGTCTTAAAATTCCTTTCAGATCTACCCAGGTTCATCAAGGCAGTGTATTGTTGCATTGTCAGCTGGAAAAGCCCAGGCTTGGGGACCTCATGTGAAGATTGGCCATGCACCCCTAGCTGGAGGAAATCTCCCGGAGGGTGAGATATATAGGTTATATCACACCACTGCTTGTGTATTTCCTGTCAAACAGTAGGATTTAACTTGCTATGAAGTTTGTTGTTTTGAAATGTTTATCATTTCCTGCTTATATTTCCAGAAGATTTGAGGATATTTCCATACCAAAGTTCTGATGAAATCGCAAAGGAATATTTATTAAAATAAATTGATAACAAATACACTGTTGGCATAACCGATATTTGCTATGATAAAAATGTGACCAGGAAAAGCAGGATAAATTATGATTAGATTTCCTATCACCATAACCATGATAACAGGCTATATTTTAAATGTCTATTTATTGCACTATTCTTGACCAAGGCTAAGGATTGCTGCATAATTCAATTGTACATCTGTACCCACATCTTGAAAAATGAGAACATTTCATTCATTCATTTCATTTAAAACGTTTGAAACAATTTTTTTCTCCTCAGATGCAACCAATCGAACATGTTCGAGGCGCACATTTCATCGACTCGGAGCAGACATCTGATCATGGAAATCATGCAGCGTATTGTTGAATTACTTCTTCGCCAAAGAGGAAATAGCATCAGGCAATATTACATGACCAATACAACTGGATGACAAACATTGTTAAAATCATATTAGTGTACATTATCAATATTTTTTCCAGTTGTGCTTGCGTTTTCATTTAGTGTTGATCCATAAATCTGGATTCCACTTCAAAATTGCTTTATAATACTCATAACATGCATTCAAGAATGTGTATTTTACATTAATAACAAATGACTTGAATGACTGGTGCTACTGGACCCAAATAATCTTTATTCAGTGAGCGGCACATGTTTGGTTTTTGCAGAGGGCACACCAATAACAGTAACATCACATTTCTATGATATTTCAATGCAAATCATCCTGGTTATCGTCACATTCACTAATATCAGCAATACGCCAGTTGAATGTAGTGTAATATTTTTAAGATTTCTCTAATCAAACTTTTTCGCTAATGTCACAACAATTTTATACCATTCTACCCATTTAAATTATGAGGATAACCTCTGAATAGTGTCAGGATAACTTGATAACAATTTCTTTGCTAATCTGATGACTTTTCATTTTTTGAGATCTGGCGTCAGCCAGAGGCTCTTTAGAATGCTGTAGGGAAATGGACAAAAGTGCAAACCGACTCACGGGATAGCCTTACGCTGCATGAAAATAGTTCCACAGAGATGAGTTTTGGGGATCCGTAGTGGTTGAAAGGCTTTTGTATGTCTATATTTAGTCACTAATAGTCACTTGGCATATATTTGATCCCTTATCTGCATTAAATATTACTCTGTTCATTGTTTTCCCACAAAATATGAGATTAATACGCTCTAAAATATGGCAGACTGGTATCGTCACTTTACCAAAGCTTGGACTCTGCTGAGAAAATTATACAGTTTAGCTGGTTAGGTGTATATGTGAGAGAAGCTCTACCATAGCAGCCAACCTGGCCACCATTGTCTCATTATCACCTCTGCAGGCCACTGTTTGCTTTTCTCACAAGAGCAAGCTGTAACATATCTTATAATCTTTTCCTATCTTGTACTCCACCAGTCAACCTGTGGGCTATCCAGAAAGTGTAATACATGTCTTGTCTTATCCTAACTTGTGACATAACCATCATCAACCTTGATGTCCAGCCCTTCTCACTCATAACACTAAATCAATCTCTATTGACCCCTAGGTATACATGTAATCTCTCTTATTTACCCCTACTTACATGTATGTTCTGTACAAACTGACCTGAATCCCATGTGGGTATTTAGGCCTAGACTTTATTCCACTGGCCCCTTTTTCCATCGAATTCTCAACAGGTCAGTTTGCAGTTTCAACACAACACCAACAATACCATGTTAAAGAAGGTATCATATTGCTTTCTTTTAGCTAAGATTCATAGCGTCTCCTTTCCCTCACCGCTATGCCGATGACAAATACAACTCGAACATCTCCATGGCGCACTTATTATTACCTTTGCGCCCTATTGGACCTTCATTAACTTGAGAAAATGGGCTGCCATGAATAAAAATACCATAATCGATGTTGTGATCATCATCCCCTGTATACACGGGGTCTATTATGACGGAAATGCCCATCTTCTTGACCCTCGATTTCAGGTGATTTTGAGGCTCCATAGGTATAATTTTAACGTCTGTAATTAATTTTTGACCGACGAATGGCCACTTGGACTGCCATTTCTGTATTTTTATTCATGGCGCTCCATTTTCTCAAGTTAATGAAGGTCCAATATGGCGCAAAGGTAATAATAAGTGCGCCATGGAGATGTTCGAGTTACCACCAGGGAAATGTATTTGTCGTCGGCATAGCAGCGACGGAAGGGAGACGCTATGAATCTTAGTTAGCTTTCTTTATGCTGGTTAAATTAACATGGTGGTCATGGTGTTCATCTGGAATCCCGAACTGACGTATTGGAGGAATTATGTATCAAGATAAAGAGCAAAATTCAGCTATTTTGGTTGAGTCCAGGTTGGATGAGCACCTAGTGTAGTGTCTAATTGGACGGAAATTAATTGGGTAACACATGGTTAGCGTAACGTGTGCAACTTCCCTCATTATAGGACTACCTTTCATTGTTCCCACAGATCAATTTCACATAAACTACGATAAAAGTGACTCCGAAAATGGAAGTCATTGTGATATAATATTCTATATTTCGACTTTCATTTGCGGAGTTACTTTTATCCTAGGACTGCCTTTCTTTGGTATGTCGGTACCTTTTAAGAGGGCCGTTCGCGCCATAAATCCAAACGTTTAATAAATTTAAACGTTTAACTTGCACCAACCAATCAGATGTCATGAATTGACATTTGGAAGACCTTTCCTGTCCAAAAGCAAACGTTTGCTGTTGTAACGTCCAATACTTTAGACGTTTCCTGTCAAAAGGCAAACGTTTCCAGTAGTAATATTCGAGACTTTTAAACGTTTCCGGTTTAAGGGAAATCGTTACCGGTTGTGGTCGTCCAGTCAGATTTTTTTATTGCTGCCGCGTATGTTCAAACCTCAACATCAACACGTGTCCACTGGCAAAACGTTTCCGCTATGTAGTCTGTTTGAACCAATCTAAATAACCCTTACAAATATTCGCGCATATTGTATTCCTCATGTCCATCGTGTATCATGTCCTGTGCAAATTGTCCCGGTGCCAAAGATATTCTCCAAAACCTAATTTGTAAGAACGGTTTTCATTGGTTAAAATACACTACATACCGGAAACGTTTGCCATGCAGTGGAGATTTGCACGTGTTGGTGTAGATGTTGGAATACACGCGGCCCAAATAAAAAATCTGATTGGACGATCACAACCGGAAACGTTATCCTTTTAACCGGAAACCTTTAAAAGACCGAATTTGTCTTTTGACAGGAAACGTCTGAAGTCGCGAATTTACAACTGGAAACGCTTGCTTTTTAACAGGAAAATGTCAGTTCATAACATCGGATTGGTTGGTTCAAGTTTAAACGTTTAAACTTTTTAAAGCTTTACAATTTTTAAACGTTTAAGAAGTTAAAACGTTTAAATGATGCGTTTATGGCGTGATCGGCCCTTCATGCACCTTGTCACAGGATGTAACCTGTGATTGCGTTTTAGCAACATACATTCGTGCTTGGTGCCACCTGTATCTAACTTGAAATTAAATATATAATTGTGCGTTTATTTCATTACAAACTTATACCCCAATAACCCAGCTACCAGATCTCATTAAAGCCCATAGGCTCTAGTTATAGATTACTGCCAGAAGAAGTTTCCCTGTACCAGCAAGGTGATTTTGGACGCGATGAAATCAAAATTGAATGGGGGAGCTAAAAAGTTATAAAAGACACTTGATCTGCTGAGAAAAACATGGATGCCTTGGACTTTGGATGCTACGTGCATGTGCTGGTTGCTATTCCCTATAAATGTTTCTATTTTATACAATGAAATGTATGACATGACAACATAATAATCCCTTGTGTGTATACATGTAGCTGTATATACGTTTCTGTTTTGTGTGTATAGCTGTCTATACGTTTCTGTTTTATACAATAAAATGTATGAAATGAATGCATAGAATTTGTTATGTTGACTCTCTCATTCGACACGAAACGTTTCATCGTAAACCTGCAGTATATTGGACAACCCTGCACAACCATCCAGCATTATTCTATCTGTGTTAATTGACAGCCCTGTAGGACAACCCTGTAGGATCCTGAAGGACGGTCTTGTAAGATCGTGTAGGACAGTCTTGTAGGATCTTGTAAGATCCTACAGGACAGTCTTGTAAGATCCTGTATGACAGTCTTGTAAGATCTTGTCTTGTAAGATCTTGTAGGATCCTGAAGGACGATCTTGTAAGATCCTGTAGGACAGTCTTGTAGGATCTTGTAAGATCCTGAAGGACGATCCTGTAAGATCCTGTAGGACAGTCTTGTAGGATCTTGTAAGATCCTGTAGGACAGTCTTGTAGGATCTTGTAAGATCCTGTAGGACAGTCTTGTAAGATCAGTCTTACAAGAAAAGTGCCAAAATCTTACAAGACTGTCCTACAAGATCTTACAGGACACTTTCTTGTAAGATCTTACAAGAATTTTTGGTAAGGGCTGTTGTACTTTAAGTGGGTGAACCCAAGATACCCTTAAAGTTCCATTGTCAATGTTCTTGACAATTTTATCAAAACGTTCGATCAGAACGTTGTGGTAAAATCTAGAAAACTCCCAAGAGATCGCGTTGCTGCAACGTTTTCGACAACGTTGTCACAACCAAAGTGTCGCAATGTTATCATAACGTTAAATTCTAACGTCCAACCACAACGTTAGGGAACATCTAGAAAACTCCACAAGATCACGTTGCTGCAACGTTTTACCACAACATCGTCACAACAAAAGTGTCACAACGTTATCATAACGTTAAATTCTAACGTCCAACCACAACGTTAGGGAACATCTACAAAACTCCACAAGATCACGTTGCTACAACGTTTTATCACAACGTTGCCACAACGAAAGTGTAACGTTGTCACAACGTTCTGACAACGTTAAATTGTTAGCTGGGTTCTAGTAGCACCACCTCCTGGCAGATCTTGCTGAAACGCAATACCAATCGATGTCTTATCGCAAGAAATTCGACAAAACGTTTCAAAGTTATGAGGGGGTCATGTTTTGTGATAATATACTGCTTGTTGAAGAAAAACACGCACCTGCAGTTTGGACCATTGGATACGCCCGATACACCTGGGGGCATTTCGCCAGGCTGTTTTGGCGCCAAAAGTCAGCTCGTTATAATTTAGATCGTACATTCCACATGTCTCTATAGAGTTGAGAACATCTTGTAACCTCTTCTGGTGTGCCGGGGTACTGGACCTAGACAAAGATAAGTTTATTCTTCTGAGGTAAACTTTCTTCTTATGTGGACAAGGATGTCATATTGGATTCGTTTTTCAAATGTTAAATGCTACTATTTCGAATCGCATCAGCAGAATTTTGACAAACTGACAAAGACTGAAGAACTGAACACAACATATTTGAAAATGTTCCGAATAATCATCTCGTTTATTTTGAATCTCGTTGAAAATATATGAAAGTTTTACGCAAACAAGTTTTAACAATATAGCAATCTGTAGTTATCTGGTCGTTCTCTCCTGGAGAAAATAGCTGAGCATTCGACGTGGTGTGGTATTATTTCTTTATTACCTCTTTATAGATCCATAGTACTGGTCAATGAAATCTTTTGCGTGGGTGATAAGTTCATCTTTGGGACGAGGGACTCCTGGGGCTCTCTTCATCTCGTTGAACATGATTGACCCGAGGCATCTTTCTGGGCGACATGTAACCACCTAAACAAGCGACAAACTATGGATTAGAAATACTTCCGCAACGTAAATATAAGCGATGTAACTGTCCGTTACCGATCCATGACATCATTCTACAATGCATAGGTTTTTCACCCGAGATGAAGATGTTGTCTTTCACGCACTCGCTGATATTCGTTTTTTTTATCGTGATAACTACATGAATGATCAATGATCAATATTCATTTATATAGTTTTGAAAAGCTTCTTTCTTTAATATAACAAATATCTGAATATAATGATCGTTCGATCAAGTAAAACACACATTCTACACTAAGACATGCTTTTGACTAGATAATTCTGTGGAATTTTATATTTATTAAATCTACCAAACCACATAAAATGAGAAGGTCGACTTTAAATATTCAAATCTCTGCATGACTTAATTTGAAGAAGTGGGTGCAATTTTCACATTAGTTTGAGCAATCATGTCACATTTCAAATTTCCACGATGAATATTTTCAAGAAAAGTTTTTCATTGTAAAACTGGAGAAAAGGCGGTATATATTAACACTGATATACCTGTAGACCGTTGTCAATAACCAGGTTAAAGGCGACTCAACACCAATAGGCAAACATTTGTTCACACACTATGAGATTTTTAAAACTGAAATTTCATCTAAGCATATCATCACCAAAAGCCTCTCACCTGCCACTGTCAAATTGACAAGATATTTTTGCGTTTAGACGTGACGGACCCAAATTGACCCACATGTTTTGGATTCGTCACGTCTATACTCAATCCAGGAGAAGAATCGATCTAGTAATTAAGGGGCTGATGTATGACAACGTTTTGAAAGTCCTATAATAGGAAAGACTCTCTTCTTTGGTGTATTCCGGTTGAATATAGTGAAGTCATACATCAAAATGGTCCTCGTCCCATGGAGAATGCTACCATAACATTCAAAATCCACAAAATTGTTCTTGGGACTGCCAGCAGAAATACATAAGTATTAAACACACAACATTGAAAATCAGTTAAGAAAATTCAGCATAGCGTGTGCTACAACAAAGTTAGGTATGAAAATTATTTTTTTTAACTTTACCAGTAATTGTCTTAGTCTCGAAATTTTGTTTGATCTGAGCCTACTTGACCTGTGACTCAAATAACAGATATGTGTGAATTGACAATTAATTATGCAGCTTCTTTTAGGACCAGACACAATCAAAACAGGCTGTGAATGAATGGACCACAATAGGCAGTTGGGGACTGAATAGAAAGAATCCAGGGCATTTTCCTCAATGACTGCACAAACTAGTTTAGATGTATGGTTTAGATGTACTAGCTTTTCAAACTAACACAGGTTGGTCACAGGTGTGTGCCACACACCGGTCTTGGGTAAATCCACACAGCTTTGGACTGGTCTTCATATTGGCTGACACGAATTATCATTGCCTTTGAAAATTATATTGACATAGTGAATGATAAAAAAAATTTAAAATATTTTCAAAAGGAATTTTCTTTTGTGGCATAGTCTTTGTTGTAGCAGTGGTTTCATACGATTTTTAATGCCATCTTTCAAGAGTGTGTGTTTATTCTTTATTGACTTCTGCTAGCAGTTCCGAGATGATTTGTTTCTGTAATTTTATTCTCCAATTTACATTGTTTGTTTAAACGGGTGTCACATTCACATTCAGTAAGGTTTGGGGAACATTTTGGTATGTGATATTGACCACCAACTATATTGTCTATTTACTAATCAGACCACCTGTGATTCTATGAAAAAAGTTAGCTGGACATATATCACCCCCTTAATTTGGAAATGTGCAATGAATGACTTTTGAATTCGAATGAAATTGGATTGACGTTTTGGTTTTTACAAAGGTAAAGTCATTGGTTACGCCTTCTGTTTTGATGACGTACTCTTCAAGGACCAACGAAACCATGATGATTCGATGTTTCAGGCGCCAAAATACATATTACCCTATTCCTTGGACCCTTATATCAGAACTACATGTATACGTTAGATCATTTAGGCTTCACGCCACAGTTTCGTATGTTTTAGTTATTGTGATTCTCAGAACAATGTCTGATTGGGGATTTCCACTGCTGACAATTATTGTGAAATGTGGAATTTGTTTCCTTTTTAGATTTTTTTATAAAGATTACATTTCTTAAGTTTAATGGCTAATAAAAATTTCTAAGTTATGTAGCTTCTCTTCAATTTGTGGGGAAAGTCCATATCAAAGGAGGTAAATCCGGGCACACCAGTTGATGGGATGTTTTCCCAATTCTTAACTGTCAGTGTAAATGACGACGAAACGAGCTGGCGATGACCTATCCAAACATTATTTTTTTTAAACTTCCAGACATTCTGTTCGAGCATGCAATAGTCAACCATCTCCCAGTTGGGAACGTCATGCAATTTCCAAGAGTCGAACTGAAGTATTTTTGCGTAATTTCATGTTCGGGAAAGGGATTGTTGGTCAATAAATTCAAGGTCCAGTTTCCTACATATATTGATATGTCGGGCCTTTTTATACACCAGATTGTAGCTGAAATTCTTCCGATTTTATTCATATACAATTATCGATAGTCACAGTTATAATTGCTAGATGGGTTTTGTGATAATATATCACATTCATTTGAGGGACTCACAGGGAAACTTTTTTCTGTACCTTACGTGTAGATTGTCCTCATATTCCTAAGCCTTTTCACTAAAATGACATTACCTCTATTGCCTTTGTGTGAAGAGTGTCAATTGTTACTTTCTCGTCTCCAATATTTTTTAGTTTCACGAATTTCTTGACGGGAGCAGACGACTCTCTTCTATTCTGCTCTGGCTGTGGTTTCTTGATCTCATCACCTATGGCATCGACATGTGTCGTCTTGTTGTTGGAGCCATTGATATGAAGAATCGAGTCCATATTGTCCGTAGACTGCTGGGAAGAGTTTCTATCATCTCCTTTATTATTGGCTGATCTTCCCGGCAAATAGTCCGTACTTCCGTTTTCTTTCCCTTCCATGTTGTTTGAATTTTAATATCGCTCTCAAGATCACTGTACAGTCCAGCTGATAAGCAAAAAAATAGGCAAGTTTGTGAGCTTTTTCATACAAATGTGAAACATTGCACACTTATACTACCTCAAAAGCTGAACATTTTCTGCTATAGTGTCAATTAATCAGTTGCCCTGATGGCCTATACAGACTTATAGTAGCAGACATATTTATCTAAACAAAGCGAATTTTACCATAGCATGTTGACCAGAAAGGAAACAATTGCAAAAATCAGAAATCTTCGCTGTAATTTTACTTTGGCTTCTGATAAGTTTCTCTTTTTGTTCTCTAGGTTACAGCACCAGGTACTTGTAAATGCCAGTAAAACTGTCCTATGTCCTGAGTATATTAAAGTATTACTGCTATCGTTTCAAACTTTCTGAATTGGTCATTTGTACTCAAAATGACCAATTTTGATAAAATATTACGCAATTGAATGTCATTTGAGGACTCAAAATGACGAGAACCACTGGGAAGTCATACCTCCGAATTTCTATGAATTTGTTTGGGATAACCTCATAAAATCGTCAAATATAGGCCCACAATGGCTTAACCGATCCGACAATGCACCTCTGATAGGTTTTCTCTCCGTAATCTCGAACTTACTTGCCAAATTGAGGCGCACTATTGCTCCAAGTGTCGGACTGAATGTATGATACCACGTTAAAATCAGTATGCCCAGACAATACCTGGCGAGCTCTTGATTGTGGCGAGAAACCACTAACAAAAATCATCAATAATCGCTGGAACTTGTCTTCCGCTACTGGCACATTTTTCATGTAGTTCTCCAGGCTACAGTTCTAGATACTTCAAATGACACCGCAATGCCTTCACATTCCAAAAATAATATAATGTATCGCATGTATCGTTCCGAATTTCTGTAACGCCCAATTGTTAAAAAATGCTCCCCTCTTCAACCCCTGTATTGGAAATAAAATCGATAAAATGATTGACCGTGGACGAAAATGTGTGAAATAATGAAATCCTTCATCCGAAAACAATGCAGTATATATAAACGCAGTAATTGGAGGTCGTACAAGCGTGCAAGATCTATGGCGCTACGTTTCGTAACTTGTGTCTAATTCCGCTTAACCCGGGGCTAGGGACCGTATGAACCCATGTACTTCAAGATCCTCATCGTACTCATATGAACAGTCACAATCAAAGCGTGACTGAGATACATCTTTTTTTTAGATGACGACTCTATAACGAATATTATGGATTAAGAATACTGATCAGCGATACGGATTTGATATTTTTGGAACATCATGATGTCTTGCCGGCATCATTGAAAACTGTTGACCGCTTCTCTCTTGCAGGAAACAAGCCTATGTTTATGTATACTATGATTGTCTTTTTGAATTTGGTGCTAATACTGTTATGTGGAAAATGGAATAGGTCTTTGGATTATGGACGCGGATATTCTCTAATGGACGACGGCTGGATTATGAATGACGGACTAGACGCTTGTAATTTTTTAATTTTTTGTTTTCGTTTGTTCGATGAATATAGCTAAATATATAAGCTTTGATGAGTTAGGATTAGAAAAGAGTGCAAACTAATTGTACACATATTTGCAGAAAAATTGTGTCTATCCATTGGACCCTGGGTAATACCTTTTCATTTCACCAGAAATAAACGAACACATCATCTCATTGAAACTAGTGCACCGTATGTCAGTTCAAGTGTTCCTGTGCACATTTGACCTCTACTCGCCCAAATGTAGGAGGGGCGAGTATAACACGTATCAGACCAGGTTAATATTGAGAAGGGATAATTGTGCAACATTGTAACGCTTTCTCAGCAATGTTTTATTACTGTTGACTATCGTTACAATGTTGCAAACATTATTGACAATCGTTACAATGTTGCCCAAAAAGCCACACAATGTACCATTTGAGAGAACAGTGGTGTCGGCTCATCGAATTGGCATTTCCAGTTATCGCCATTCTCCTCAATGTGGGCAATCATATATGCTGTCGCTTGTGTCGTAAAGTCGTAATGACGTCAGTGCCAGGGCTGCAAAATACTCTTTGTGAGATACTTTTTGTCTTAATAGGAAGCTCTAAAGAAGACAAAATCAGAAACTAACAGTTTGGACGTGGACAATAGCGTGAACACTATATGAAAGGAAGAATTCCGTGACCCTGCATATTTATCACCTTCTTTTTGAGATATGATTGGTAGAAGATAACTCTGATTCCATTGCCTTCCGAGCTGATGAACAAGGCAAAATGTGCTAAAAACAGGATTAGATTGATCCGAATTTCAACAGTTCGACATCTATCATCCTTTCGGTCAAGGTGTGCTATCTTTGCGGCGTAGGGCCCTCGGTGGCCGAGTGGTCTGAGGCGCTTCGCTGGTGTTCGCTAGCCTCACACCGCTGAACCGGTATGGAGGCTAAGAATGTCCGGTGGCTAAGAGTGTCCGGCCCCTATCTTCTATCCCAGCTAGGACACTTTTCTCCACATTGGATACAAGTATCCATCCTTGGTTACAATAGATAAGGATATGAAAAGGGACACTCATCACCAGGACATTCTTATCCATCACCCCGGCACAGGTTCGAGTCCAGCTTGTCTATGTGTGAGTTTGTCAGTTACTTGCCGACGGGCAGTGGTTCTCCCTCGGTACTTCGGCTTCCTCCACCAACCAAACTGATTGTCACCATATGAGTGAAACAACCTTGAGTGTGACATTAAGCCCCCCCCCCCCGCCCTCTTTGCGGCGTAGTAGATAACATTTTACATCATCTGTCACTTCCATCGGCCAAATATTTTTTTACATTATAGCCAAAAATGATCAACGAGAGTATGGGCTTCTGGACTCAGCCACAATGTGGCCTCGCCGCCAGGGCACACTGATCAATTAATACTATATCAGAAAATGTCCACTTTAAACAATCGAACTGCAAAACCAATCGGCTGTGAGCTTTGTAATGCTATTGCTCAAGACATATTATCAACAGTACAGGGTGGTTCGAATCCCGCACGGGACTCGACCAAATTTTCAGCACTAGAATTTGTGCTGTTCTAAGATAGTGTTATCCCAAAATAACGAAAATAGTGTCATATTATCAACATCTAAAAATCATGGTTTGTGTGAAGCGACCTCATTCTCTGAACATTGGATGCAACAATTTCATACCGGCACCTGAAATAAATGAAAACAGCATTGTTAAATTTAGATTTTCGTACGTTTTATATCTTCAATAATGAGAATATCGGAGAAAGATAGAAACATAGCTCCCTTTGAGGTCACAAAATGTGTCATGTACCTCGGCCATCAGAACGAAATTAATTGATATATACATGTATATAACACAATTTGACTTCCGGAAATAAATATGTGTTAGCTGTCGGTTCTTTATTCTGGAGCCTGTTCATAGCCCCAACCAATGATGGCATATATTGTATAATTAACTGAAATAGATTTCCGGGTTGCTCGTATGCATTGGCATATATTGTTATTGGAGACAAGTGATAGAATGAAGGGTGAGTGAGTGAGTGAGTAGGATTAAACGTCGTTTTCAACATTTTTTCAGTCATATCACGACGGTGCCTACATGTGCCAGAACACGAGAGTGCTCGGAGTTCCTATTATCCTGGACACTGATCAGCTCAGCCAGTACAGCACCCGGTCGTGATGAAATAATGTGCCGGCGCATACATATATCTTTCTTATGATTTGTTTAACAAGAAGCACAGGCAAAATAGACCCAGATTAAGATACACTCGACATGTATGAGAACAACTTCTTATCTCAGTATACTTTCTGAGTGAAATGATATGACTACTTAGATAAAGGACTGGACATTATTAATTTACCTCGAATCCTGAATGATCCAGAGGTACGCAACACTGTACCAAACTATTTTAAGTTCACAGAACCTCCTTGCATTTCATATAAGTATACTAAATCTATAGCCACCAAAATATTCAATTACTCTAATGCTGTCAAGGAGTTTGACTGGAACTTATACACGTCGGGGGTGATTGTGAATCGTCGAACTTTATCTATACACCATGCAAACATGTTGTGACTGGTGACCTTGGTGTGGTGAATGATAAGGACCTAAGATTACTCCTGAGGAAGGGACCTAAATATAGAGAGCCGAGAAATATAAATCTGAAGGCCGACCAGAAGATAGTCCTGTCTGCTTTGGAACAGTAGTTATTGATTGGTCTAAGTGAGAAAAAGTTGAACCTACAGTACTCGCCGATTGGCCAATTCGCAAGAAGTTCTAGCTAATCTCCAGAGTAAATTCGTCATAGTCCCAGCAGACAAAGCTCCAAATAATATAATATTCATATGTAAATATTACTACTACAAGGTGCTGGTTGAAGAATTGAGTGTAAACATATCGTCATCAAATACGTCTACTTACTCTCAAACTGCTTTACTCTTGAAGATTTATTTAACAATCACAAAACGTTTCTCAAGGAAAGAGGTATTTGTCTTCCAACCAAACATAACGATATACCAAAGGTATACTGGACTCCCAAAATGCATAAATCACACAGCTAGATTCATAGCTGGTTCTAGAAGCTGCACCACCAAGCTTCTTTCAACCCTGTTGACGAGGGCTCTTCAGAAGGTAAAAGCATTTTGGGAAAGGTATTGCGCCACTATTTCTAAATAAAACCTCTGGCGTTGAATGTATGTGGATATTGAAAAACTCAAAGTGTCTTACGGAAGAACTTGATGATAAAGGTCACATCCCGTACAGACACGTATCCACATGGGATTTCTCGACTCTCTATACTACAATCCCTCACCAGGACCTTATTGACCGTCTAAGCTCATTAATAGTATCTGTGTTCAAGAAAACTGATCGTAGATATATTAATGTCGGAAGCCATAAAGCATTCTTTAGCTCTACTACACACAAGAGATATCATTCGTGGGATGTTTCTTTGTTTATAGAGTTGCTTGAATTTCTCATTAAAAATATCTATGTGAAATTTGGCAACACAATATATCAACAGTATGTAGGTATTCCAATGGCTACTAATTGTGCACCCCTATTGGCTGACCTATATCTGTTCTCTTATGAATATGACAATATGCAGGCGCTTTCAAAAACCGATCCATTCAAAGCCCGTTTCTTCTCATTCACCAAACGCTATATAGACGATCTTCTCGCTGTGGATAATCGCTATATAAATGACGCAGTGAAGGATATATATCCACCTTCACTGGATTTGAAGGATTATCATATCTCAGAGAAGCATGTAGACTTTTGATTGGCTGACAGACCTCATGTGTGATGCTGTATTGTCAACTTGCTGGTCGAATATATATCGCATACCCCCGTCGCCAAGGGCAACGAACAGGTGTTCACTAGATTCCATCGTCTGCTAAACAAAATGGCTGAATCAGGCAAACGTTTCGCGTCTCACACGGACGATGAAGTTGTTGAAAAGCGGGCTAATATTATTCCCAGCAACACAAAAAAATCGAACAAAGCGTCCGCCAGAACTTTGAAGTATTACCTGAAAGAGAAGGGACAGAGTGAAGAATTCGAAGGATTCTCGGCCGAGAGGTTAGCAGAGGTACTCAGCCATTTTTATTTGGATGCCCGAAAACAAGACGGAGAATTGTACAAAACATCCACTCTCGAAAACTTTCGACATTCTCTGAATCGTTACCTGAAGGCCCCACCGTATTTGAACACTTTTGATTTGATTAGAAATTCGGAGTTTAATGAAGCCAACGAGTGCTTCAAAACCGCACTTGCAGAGTTGAAGGCATCTGGAAAAGGCGACACCGATCATTATGAGCCCATAAACGAGTCCGATCGTTGTAAACTCTACAAGTCTGTTCTCATGTCCCCAAAAACCCCAACTGGGCTTGCAAATAAAGTTCAGTTCGATGTACGTCTGTTCTTCTTTAGAAGGGGAGTGGAGAATATGGAAAAGATGACAAAAAACACATTCATCATCAAGCGGGACCCGAAAACTGGGCAGAGGTATGTGAAAAAAAAGGAGGATGAACTCACAAAAAATCGCCGGGCCCAGCAAAAAGAGGGTGTTACCGGATTCATGCCTGAAGAAGAAGGTTCCCCGTTCTGTCCTGTTGCTTCATTCGAAAGTTATATCTCCAAACTCCATCCGAAATGTGATCGCTTGTGGCAGTACCCGGTTGATGGTTTCCTCGACGACGATAAAGTTTGGTATTATAACAAACCTATTGGGAAACACCGCTTGGCAGCCTTCATGACCAACCTGGGCACTCGTCTGAAACTTTCTGAACCATACACTAACCACAGTATACGAGCAACCGGCATCACCATCCTTGGTAGAAACAACTATTCAGCATCTCAAATAATGGCTGTCACAGGTCACAGATCTGTCTCGTCGCTGTCGGTTTACCAGCGAGTAAGTGATGGCGAGAAACTGCAAATGGGCCACACGGTTGCGTCAGTAGCCTTTCCTGACACGATGGGTTCAACCCGAAAGACGAATACCGGTACGCATACACTTCCAGTAAATGTTCTTGTCAAACCCCATCCTGCAGAAACTGTGACATCATCTTCTCAGTACCCTGCACCCACGTCAAATGATGCCACGTCGGCCGTGTTACACACCCAGGATGTACGAGCAGAAGGCCATGCCGACGACTTTGATTTTGATCTTAATCAGCTGTTTTGTGAATTCGACAGCACCGCTGTCCCGCCCACATCGTGTGACATTCCCACAGCTATCCTGGTCGCCGCAAATCCCTCAGCGCCAATGTTCAATAACTGCACAATAAATGCAATCAACATGATCGTGCGAAAATGAAGCAAATACCTATACTTCTGCCAAATTGTGCAGGACAGTTTGATTTTTCCGATTTTTCTCTCGAACTGTAAATTTAAGTCAGTTCATGTTGGTCCTTCTCCTGTGTGATGTTATGGAAACATGACACAAGTGACACTGTCGAGTGACACGGTGTTGAATTATAGACAGAATGGAAATGTAACAGTTCACACGTGTATTTGAAACTTACATATCCACGCAACAGATGTGAATCCGGAACGGGTCTTTCGATGTATTTATTAACAAAAGGTATATAATCTAGATATTATACTCGTCGATGGCTATTAAATATTAAATATGAAATTGAGATTAAGCTTAATGTTCCAGTATTTTATACGTTTCTGATTTTCAGAATAGAACATAAGAGATGAAGCTGAATTTGAAGTTAGATTGTTCATTCTTTATCACCGAAGCCCACCGGTATTTCACACGGAAACCGGGTTCATTGTTCACGGATTACAGTATATGTTATCGTTATCTTTGCTCTTCCCTTAGTACGTTTTAAAGATGAGGATTGTAAAAATGATACATTTGTCTTTGTGTTCATTTTTTCCGGTGCATGCTGTGGATCGTTCTGAAACCAGTGCAAGTCCGATCGAAGTCCGTTCTATTATGTCGGCCTTGAAGTCCAAAGTGATTCTTAATGCTCTGAGATATGATAAATTCGTTATACATCGCCCTTCCGGGGTAATACGGGATGAGATTTGGTTTCTCCCGCCATATTTTTCCGAGGCTGCGCCTCGGAAAAATATGGCGAGAGAAACCAAATCTCATCCCGTATTACCCCGGAAGGACGACGTATAACTAATAAACTACAGATGGCCCTACAGGCACATCATATTTAGACCTATATCTCTATAAAAATGAAGCGTGCCTTCTCTCTCGTCGACTGTATGACAAAAGAGATGATTACAATTTCGACATCGTTAAATATCCCTTTCTGGACAGTAATATTCCAGTGGGACCTGCATATGGCGTATACATATCACGCCTAGTAGCATTTGCTATATCCTGTGTTAAATGTGACGATTTTAATCAACTTCACAAAACATTGTTGCAGAAACTTATAAAACAGGGCTACACCACCAAGCGCCTCCACTCAAAGTTTCTCAAATTTGGCGATACATATCGCATGCTGATAGCAAAATACGAGCGTAGCGTGCAAGATCTATGGCGTTACGTTTCGCAACTTGTGTCTAATTCCGCTTAACCCGGGGCTAGGGGCCGTATGAACCCATGTACTTCAACATCCTCATGGTACTCATATGAACAGTCACAATCAAAGCGTGACTGAGATACATCATTCTTTAGATGACGACCTTACAACGAATATTATGGATTAAGAATACTGATCAGCGATACGGATTTCATATTTTTGGAACATCATGATGTCTTGCCGGAATCATTGAAAACTGTTGACCGCTTCTCTCTTGCAGGAAACAAGTCTATGTTTATGTATACTATGATTGTCTTTTTTGAATTTGGTGCTAATACTGTTATATGGAATATGAAATAGGTCTGTGGATTTTGGACGCGGATATTCTCTAATGGATGACGGCTGAATTATGGATGACGGACCAGACGCTTGTAATGACACATACACGTGAGAATAACGATACATAAGAACAGGTCAAGCTCGAACTTTGAAAATTCGGCCGCAACTGAAGAAGCTTGAAATTCAATACATGCGACAATCAATTAATATCAACGTATCTGGAATTGTATAGACATGCGCCGTAAGACAAGAGGATCTAATTCCCAATTCTTCCATTTCTCCTCTCCCCAACTTACTGTCTGTATATGGTAGGATTCTGCTGGTGGACTGTTAATCCCGAAGCCCGTAGTCTGTACATGTACTTTAACCAATATTTGTAAATTTATTGTCTTGTTGGGAAATTTACCGCAAGACCATTAACAGCGGATGAGTTACTTATTTGAGCTCGAGCTTACATTGTATCCCGAGCAGGCGTATCTAACTTCACTTAGTCGGTGCTAGGGACTGTTAATTTTACTGACAATCGTTACGTTATTCCAATACAAATTTCCAGGTTAAAGTTGCTGCATTTTGTTTTGATTTAAATATAAATTTGTGACCGATTCTGACACGTTCCAGTAAGGACCAATATCAATATGTCCAATGGGGCGTGGTTAAAAAGAATACAGTACAGTACAGTACAGTACAGTACATTCCTGATTAGTTTAAATACATTGTTGTGGTTTAACATTCTGGCGTGAAAAATATAAAAGAACAATGTTACCATATTATGCTGATGAATAATAAATTGAACCATCGAGCGCCGATTATTGACACGAGCCAACAATGAATATTAATATGGAATTTGGGGCGTGGCTAAGGGAGAAGGGCATTTGACAACTGTCTCAGATACACAGATAATGCAGCAATATATTTTATTTACACCTCGAGTGTAGATATATTTATGGGTACAGCCCAATTCAACATGTTCAAATTCTCAGTCATTTACCAGAGTTTTGTCAAACTTTATGATATGAACATAGGCAAAATAAGCAATTTTGGAAATAAGGCCAGTTTTCATCAGACATATCTGATGCTGCTATTTCAGACCCTGATAGTTCTTATTCCATTATGATTTCATACTCAAACAGAAATGGTAGCCTGCTCTCAGCATCTCTATTCTTGCTGATCCTGTGTTAACTCCTTTCCTTTAATTATTATTTTCAGGTTTTTCCCTGTGAGCTTTCTATTATTAGTGTAGGTGATCCCAAAGACTGTTCTCTCTGGAATGCAGTGTGACAGAGGATTAAGGGGCTTCAGTGACATATCTGTACATATGATCTGCAGCTTAATTCAACGGAAGCACTGGTCTCTCTAATATACTCTACCCCAGGTTATTATATTGTATTAGGTTGTTTTTAGCATTGTCTATTTCAGAAGGGAAATTCGACATCATTCTTTCATCCCCAGGCTTGTGAATTCCAGTACTAACTATCATTACTATCAATTTCAGGTCATTTACAGGTGAGCTCCATCACATACAGATACTGATATGTGTGAATTCAAGTATTATGTACTCTTCAGCAATCATATTGACTTGTCATAATTGCTCAAGATGAATTTGACTTCCTTTTGTCAACTTTATTTCAAAGATTAATCTTGAGAAAGTGATGCTAAATCCTAACCTTCCCTTGAGCAATGGACAACCCTGAGCCGAGGATCTTTTTTCTCTGGCATACAGTTTGACTGGCTGGCAGTTAAATGTTTTGTGCAGGAATTAACGTGATTACTGAATTTTGGGAGGGTAATCATGACTCTTCCAGTGCCACTTGTTTTCTTTTATTGAAATAAAGAAAGAAATATATAAAATAAAATAAAAATTTCCTGACAGGCCCATGAACCTTTTTCGTGTCATATGTATTGTATTAATATGGTTATTCACTATATGACTATGGTATTTTATGCTGCCCTGAATGGTGTTTGTTCTTCCAGTACTTGGCTGATGTGGAATTCTGTGCCTCTGCCTTCAGTCACACTTATGCATATTTCTATCTTTTTCAGTTTAAAGATTTGTCACAGGTACTATGCACTGTTTCTTGCAATTGGTAAAGTAATATTCCACCATCCATGGTTGCATAGTAATGGTTTGCCTATGTTTTTTTTTCATGCTATCTTTTATTGACTTACATGCTAATGTGTTCCCTTAATGAGTTCCCTTAATATTTGTCAGAGTCAATCTGTCTTGGTATATACCCTGTGCAAAATAAACTACTTGTACCAGATTGTATTATTTCGTGCATTTGCACAGTCTTGATAAAGTTGACTGCTATAACCATTGATCTGCTCTTGCAGATGTAAACATTTGTAGTCAAAAAGACATTGCTTCAGTTAGTGCTAGCCAGTTGCTGCCATTCTCAGGTTATCAAACCAACCAAGAGGCCAGTCATACATGTATCTACTCCTTGTCTTACTGTGTTTTGTGTTACATACCTTAAGGGCTAGGTCAGAGACTTCGGGTGGGGGATGGCAGTTCCATCTTTTACTCCACTGTTATACTCTTGCGAGGTAGCTGAGTGCATCGTAAGTTGGTTATCTGAACGGTTGTTGTGCAAGGACACAATGCAGCAACTGATAAGTTTACAGTCTGGTTATGGGTTCATGCCAGATCTGTCACGCCAGAAAGGTCTGCAGAGACATGATGTCAACTTTAATTGTTCGAGTTAGGTGTTGAGCCTTAGTTTAATGTGTTTAATGGGTTCATGCCAGAGTTACGAGTAACTGATATTTACAGGGTTTTGGATCCGAGGATCAGTACATAAAATTGTTGGTAGCATGCCTGGCGATGGGTTCATGCCAGGGTTACGAGTTTTCTACTCGTAAGATGAAGAACTGATAATTACAGGTTTCTGATTTGAGGACCCGTATGTAAATTGTTAGCAGCTTATCACACTGTCTGGCTATGGGTTCATGTCAGACCCCTTTTTGGTTTGGATAGCTTGTATTTCTTATCCGATCATAGATTCATTTAGGGTCATATCATTACGGGTACTTAGTGTTATACAAGAGATATGGTTTCCGATTAATTTCTAACTATAGCTGTATTTACTTGTTGGGAGTGATTCGCTACTCTAATCTAGTCAACAATCATTGATGGCCATGGGTTCATGCCATCATTCGCTATTTAGCCTTGTCAAGTTGGATAGGGTGTATTTCTCATTGCATAATAGTTTGGGTTACCATTTTAAGCTTTCAGTACAGGGGCATTCCGATCATGGGTTCATGTCGGATCATATTGTTACTGGTACTTTGAACTGTGTTATACAAGAGAAATGGTTTCAGAGTGTTTTCCAACTAGAGCAGTAGCTGATTATGTCGACTTTTTGCGAGGAACTCAATAATCTAGTTAGCAATCATTAATGGTCATGGGCTCATGCCATTAATCGCTATTAGCCTTGTCAATAATGAGCAAATTTCTTTTCATTTTGTGCAAGGATCAATTGAAAATGTTGTCACGGTTTCTAGAAAATGGAGAGCATCAACTCATGTGTTATTTTTCGTGTTACACTTCTCATTCTTGAAGTTTTCCACATTTGGCGTGTGTTTTTCGCTGTGTGTGTGTCGGTCTTTCTTATGGGGCTACCTCCCACAAAGTCTGATGGACGTGTGGGAGGTGGTGGCGCGTAGCCCCATTTCGTGGCTGATATATAGACATATATATTTACTAAACCAGTTTACTAAAGTCTAAACACAGTTCTCTAATTTATAGTACGGTACACATTCTTTACCTTCGCGGTTTGTTTGATTGTACACCGCGTTATCATGAGTATAAACCGTCACACAGTGGCCTAAGATCTACGCCATTCAATGTGTTTGTCTTATTCCCTTTAGTGTACTCCTTTTATTTATTCATCAGGGCTAGAACATAAATCACATAAATGGCAATTTTCCAAGCCGTCCATGGCCGAGGGAAAACTCTATACCATCTATATAAATTTATTATATTTTTTGACACTATTGACAAAGACACGACATGGACAGTAATCATTGTAATAAAAAGGGAAATGAGGATTAGACACTGACAAGGACCGTTAAGGAAAAATTGTAAAAAACAAAATATACTAAAAAAGATGACTGTTAGACGTTAAAATGAACATCTTTAGATATACATCTTTAAAATATCAGGGACAAATGTATCGGATGCATACCGACGTGATTTCACAAAAGCCATGTGCCACATCAGAACATTGCATCTGGAGAAAGGTTACATTTGTACGCAATTGTATTAACAAAGTAACTAAGATGCACGGGGTGAAACACAAAAAGCGTGAAATACACTAAACTTACATTGTTTTAAGCACCAATAGACACAGTTTACTCTGTTTAATGAATATTAATGAAGCATATAGTAAAGAGTGAACACGTGTAGACACTACGTGGAAGTGAAGATATCCCTCCTTTACAATACTAGCCACAGTGTTTAGTGAGGAGAAGTTCCCTCCCTTACCACATTAGGAACAGTACTTGACTGAGGAGGGGTTCTTTCCCTTACAACACTGACAGGCATCAGACTACAATTAATCACTTCCGAGTCAGTACCCACGACCTACATTGTTTAGAAATTTGAGAGCAGATCTTTATGGATTTTATGAGCTGCGATTTTTCAGCATTTCTGATACATCTGATATTTCAACTTGCAGATGAGACTTCAAACTGTACTTCCTGGTGTTGATTTGGGCCACTTTGGGAAAAGCATGGTGGATGGAGACATGATCAGTGAAGGGTGAGAAGGCTCTCTGTTTACAAATTGAATGACATTCTGTAGCACCAATCAGCTGTCAGTGGCGGGAATTTGAAATTTCCATGGTCAACATCTGTCAAGACTTCCACTGGTAATGTCCCACAAGGTAAATATTGACATGCCAGGTGGATTTATGCATTGTGAATTTTCTGGATTTTTGCCGATTTTTAACGCTAATACATAACAAGTAACGGAATTAATAGTGGGCTGGTGCCTGACACCTGACATTTTCACACTTGACCAGAGAACTTTAAATCGTCACTGCGGCTACAGTTTTGATTTGATCAACCCAATTTTTTCCAGGCTGACTCATGAACAACGTACAAATATTAGGGTTGTTTCAAATTTATGTTATTAAATTATTAATAAAATAAAATAAAAATTTTAATTAATTTTAATCAATTTTTTAATTATTAAAATTATTTTTTTTCTTGCTAAATGTGGTTGAAACAAACATCATACTGATAATGCGGGTACCATCTCTTGTATTGTTATGCCATTTCTGCGACAAAATTGAGACCTTTTGGAGCAAATATAGGCAAAAAATGACTGATTTGTCAGTCCTAGGGCCAAATAGTCAATGCCAAATATGACGAGGTTCACTTAACACAGCTGGTAATTATGAGCATATTAACTTTCAAGATACAATAAAATGTAAATGGAAGAAAGGAAATTCACATAGATACAATTACATGCTTTTTTCAAAATCTAGACCTCAGTTCAGATCTTCAATGCTTCAATCATTTATGCATAATTTCACTTTATATCAGTCTAAAACCACATGAAATTAATAATAATCATATCACCTGTAAAAACTCAGATGTTTGTTCCACACACAAAGAATTTCCAAAATGCCTTTTGCATTTGTAACTTTAATGAGACAAATAAAATCTGATTAACTGAGTCAACAATTAATCTGACTGTTGATGGTTTCACATTTTTGTGTGTCTATTGTCAGTCACATTTGCATCATAGCAAATACTTTCTCTTCATTCCATTTCCACTATCTCCAGGATTATAAGTTTGTAATTTTCTTTCATATTCATATCAGAGATCTTGTGGGTAGCAAGGAACATGGATTACAGGCACCGAATATTAGCAAGCCCCCTCCCACACACACACATCAAATAGGTTCTCTGAGAATTTCGCACAGTGTGACTCAGAGGTATGGCCTCCAACTCTGTTGGAAGATAGGCCTTGCTCTCTGTAAGTTGCCACTTTAATGTTTCACCAAACAGTTAACAGTTTAAATGAGGCAACTTCCAGCTGTCCTCATCTTTCATGGTTGTTAATGTAGCAGATATCAGCAAATGACCATTAGATATGTTGTCATTGAATTTATTCCTTTTTTCTTCTATGTTGTGTTTTGACAAGTGTTGCCTGTTTGCAGACATTGCATTCATGGACTTGAAATCTGACACACAATATATTCCTCAATCTTATTTAGGAGTTTTCTCAGTAATAATAACTGTTTACAAGTAATATGTGCATCTTTCTAATTACTGCCAGCAGGTTCTTGATGAGATGTAGATCCATTCAATTGAACTGACATATATTCCCTATATGTGAGTTGTGTATACCATAAACACCTCTGTGTTATATTTTGGTATGTGTTGTGTACACATTTGTGTATATTGCTGTCACTTATTACAGGATTAAACACGTCTTTGATCTTTGTATCAACATCAAATTTTAATCACATTTGATAGATTACTGGGATGACCCACTGATTACATGGGGAAGTTAACCACTGCCATGAAGGAAATTTTTACCAAATGTAGTCTAAATGAGCAGCTTGTAAACAAATTATGTTTTGACACATTTTGAATTTAATTTTTCTTTATTTTTAAATTTTAATTTGAATAATTTCATAAAAAATGAATTAAAATAATAAAAAAATAATTAAAAATAGTGTTTAACATATCTAGTTAATGCTTTATACTTCTTCTTACAGGCGGAAGGATTGTCGACTTGGTGCTTTTTACCAGATGGAAAACTATGTACAGCTTAGTGAGACATTGTACTATTTACTTGTACCTCAGTCTTATTCATATGCGGCAAATCGAGGGGAAATATAAAGGGGGTACCCTTGGTATATAGGCTGTAAAATCTCTATCTGTGCATAGTTTTATCTGTGCCTTCTCAAGATAGTTTGGGGATGGGCATGGTTTGTTCAGATGAGAGCATTCCTTATTTTAACAATGGTTCCATCCCTGACAGGCATCAGACTACAATTAATCACTTCCGGGTCAGTACCCACGACCTACATTGTTTAGACATTTGAGAGCAGATCTTTATGGATTTTATGAGCTGCGATTTTTCAGCATTTCTGATACATCTGATATTTCAACTTGCAGATGAGGCTTCAAACTGTACTTCCTGGTGTTGATTTGGGCCACTTTGGGAAAAGCATGGTGGATGGAGACATGATCAGTGAAGGGTGAGAAGGCTCTCTGTTTACAAATTGAATGACATTCTGTAGAACCAATCAGCTGTCAGTGGCGGGAATTTGAAATTTCCATGGTCAACATCTATCAAAACTTCCACTGGTAATGTCCCACAAGGTATATATTGACATGCCAGGTGGATTTATGCATTGTGAATTTTCTGGATTTTTGCCGATTTTTAACGCTAATACATAACAAGTAACGGAATTAATAGTGGGCTGGTGCCAGCAGCAGCGCTTTATTGAGGAGGAGTTCCCTCCCTTACAACAATAAACTGTTTTACTGAAGTGTTCCCTCCCTTGCCACACTAGCAACAATGCTTGACTGAGGAGGGATTCCCTCCCTTACAATACTAGCAAGAGTGCTTACTGAGGAGGAGTTTCCTCCTTTACCACACCATCAGCAGTGTTTTACCGAGGTGGGGTTCGTTCCCTTTCAATACTAGCAATACTGCTTCACTTAGGAGGGGTTCTCTCCCTTACAACGCCATCAGAAATACTGATGAGGGGTTCCCTCTCTTAAAATACTAGTAACAAGGCTCTATCGGGGAGGGGTTATTATTCTTCTTTCTATATGTACCATGTCTATTGGTATGAGCAGTTAACATTTCTAGGATTGCGATTCTAGGTATCTAAGTTATTTCCTGCATCATGTTTGTATCATTGAAACTGTTCATTACGTCTGTCTTTATACCGGTACTTGTCAGTATGCCATGCATGTTCTCTTTTCATACTCATGGACAAAAATCATGACAAGCATTTGAAATTTGTCAAAATTGTTTTGCGTATGTGAGCCTGAGAAGAGTATTCTTGCTTGATCATCTGTACGCAGCAGTTTTACCCCCCATCTAATCCACTAAGATGTAAAGCTTATAAACTACTGGACTGTTTCATTTGGACGTAATAAACAGCTACGGACATAGAGGCGCATGATTCTAGACAGACATCATATATCAGTGCACTACGATGACCTTGCAATCACACCCCACGAGTCTGACAAACAATAATTTAACTTGTCGTCCAGTGGATAGCGGCTATCTGAAACTGATAATTATCAAAAACCATCTGAATTTAACGGAACAATAGGTGATGGGGAAAAGATGCCGGAGCACTGAAAAGAAGTTGTATGACCTCACAGGCAAATATACTGACTGCATATTCCTAAAAATATCACAGGAACCAAAACTGATCTCTGCGATGATTTATATCCCATCCGAGCTTTTATTGTATATGTTCATGTGGACACCTTGGCCTCGATGTAATGATGTAATAGCCCTATCAAGAAATCTGATGGAAAACGATGAACTATGTTACTGTTGCTTAGAAGAAAAGGTCCAAACGAGGGAGTAGCAATGACGTGCAGCAAGAAAAAAGAAAATGTCTGGTCAATATCACACTCCAATTATCCGGATTTAAACACATTTGACCGTACATACTATAGCAGAATTCTTCTTTAAATTCTCTGACGTTTCTGTATTGGTTAATGGTCTAGGCAAATTGGTTTTTTAACGGCATTTTCTCTCGTCGAGTATAAAGGCATGAACACATAATTTTGCCCATTGTTTATTCCACATGCTGGAAAAGTTTACCCGTCGTGAGTATTAAGGCGAGAATAATCACACACAGAAAAGCAAATGCCAAAAATATGATTTCAAAGACGTTATGCGTCAAAATGGAAAAAATTGGTCCAATTCAGACAGATCGAATTTTCGTATTTTCGCAACGAAGGATTAGCCAATGAAATCATCCCTTTTTGCGCGATTCACAATCCTTTGGCTACTATACAATACCTAGCAGGTTATCGAGCAGAAGTTATCTTAACCTAAACGAAAAATACATACATTCATATATAAAATACATTCATAGATGGCTCTTACCCTATTTTCTGGATCACCTAGTTTGGGGCGTATTCAATAAATCCGTCTTTGAACGTTCAAATCGTCATCGAGAATCGTGCATTGCGATGGGATGCGAAAAAAACTAGATTCAACAATGAATTCCATATTGCAAACCATACTCCCTTCCGAACATCATTGGAAACTGTTAATCACTTAGGTTTTACTGCCAAGTATTAGGTTATTATTCACAAGCATATTAAATATAAGACACATCTCAATCTCTGTCCGGTTTACGTGGGTGGAAACTTCGCTTACGTTGAACGGTGCATCGGCTACACGTTAAATGCCAGCCAGTGGTGGGTGGTTGGATACAGGGTCCCGATAAAGCACTGGGCTGTACTCGAAATTGGACAGATAAATAAGGCAGTGTCGCTTGCGATTTTGTGGTTTGTCCAACACAGTTATCATGAAGTATTTTTTGACAGTGACAAAGACATAATAAAACATGAAATAAAGCGGTTTGCGATCAATTAAGTACAATTAAGATGATTCACAATTCTCTTGAAGTAACGATACAACCAACTCTTATTTTAAAACCATGCATATAGTTTGGGTATCTACCTTGAAGCATCCATTTGGTTGCAGGATCCCACAATTGCCGTGTACAAAGACAACTTTATAACTGGCTTGAGGATACTGACCAGACCCCCCCATCCCCGCTCCCGCTCTCCCCAACCACCGAGGGCAACTTTTGCACATACGCTGCGAACATTTTACTCTCAACAGCAATAATGATGCGACAGATTGATTTAAAGTGTATACGTTCAGGATTACAAGAAAATAATGTGGGTTACTGTTGATGTGATATTTAGCAAGAGTTCAATTTAACTCAAGTTATACCCTCAAACATACACAGTAGACATCAACATGGCTAAACCCAGAAAAGGAGCAAGGAGAAGAAAAAGAAGAGATAAATATGGTTTAATTATGTGAAATAAAGAAAAGCTAGAAGGAGATAATCATCAGATCAACTGATCGAAGATGTGGCATCAGTTATGGGGTCATTAATTCTATTCGCACACATGTATTATTGTGATGAACGGTTTCAGGACGATTCAGGCTGGATCGACCCCTATGGTGATGGTTTCAAGAAATCATACACCAGTTTATAGTGTTTCAAGGATCATACACTACATCATGGTGATGTTTGTACACCTCATGGTGACGATTTGCTTCTCACCACCTGACCTGTTGGTCATGCACATTTTCACATAGCGACGGGAGTGTTCATCGAATTTCGAGACATTCCAGAAAAACATTGACGAGTTGCGTTCACAAGAACAGGTAGTTGATTGAATTATTTTTTTTATAATTAAGAGGTGTAACTCAGAAGAAAAAGTCGAATTGAATCTAAAAGTTCACATGCACATATCCACATGATGACAGCGTAAGCCGAATGTCGATAGAATCCACAAAATCTCTTTAACGAGTTTTGTTCACAAGAAAAGTTAGCTGATGGAAGTAGGCTTTTTTCGACAATCAAGGGGTATACGTATAACTCAGGAGAAAACATTGGGACGAAATGCTGTCGAATTTCGAAAGAATCCAAAATAAAATATGACGAGTTGCGTTCACAAGAGAAGGTAGCTGATAGAAGTAGTTTTTTTCGATAATTAAGAAGTATAACTCAGAAGAAAATGTCGAATCGAATCGGAAAGTTCACATGCACATCGTCACATGGTGACGACACTGTGTGTCGAATTCCGAAAGAATCTATGACGAATTGCATTCACAAGAAAGGTTAGCTGACAGAAGTATTTTGCGGCGATCAAGGTGCATAACTCAGGAGAAATTATCTGATCGGGTCGAAAAGTTCACATACCCATCTTCACATGATAACGAGACGACAATGTGTGGCAAAGAAGGGAATCCAGCAGGAAGCTTCCGTGTTGCCTTCACAAGAAAAGTTAACGAATGGACGGGCGGAAGGACGACGCAATCCATATACGTCGCTTTAAAATTGAAGGGCATATAAAACATAAACTGAAATATTCAAAATGGATATATCTCATAAACTCATAAGGTCAAAAGCATAGACCACTTTAACTAAAACTGCAGGACTCAAATTTTCTATTTTTAGTCACTTTTGTTATAATCGAATTTTAAAATAAAGTAAATGAAGGAAATTCTTCAAGTTATCAACTGTAAAATTCAAATTTATACAAAACAAATTATGACATTTTCAAAGCAATTGAGACAAGGATTTTGACTAGAGCATGTATGGACCAACATGCCAAATTTCAGGTGATCAGACTCAAAACAATTCGAGAAATAAACGATTTAGCGTGTATAACTTGTCACACCTCCGTAACGATCTTATGATAAGATCATTTTCAAATTCAGAATGTCGCTATTTATAATTGGAATTTATAAGGAGTAGTTACGGTAACATGCGAAGAATGTCCTTGTATGTTACGTTAGTAAAGTCAGAAGTGAAATTCTGCAAGAAAGGTTGTGTTTCATACCGGCAAAATATCCAATGCAAGTTTTGGATTGTTAATGCTCAGAATCAAAATTGACGTAAAACAGCATCTGCTGACGTTGGGCTTTCGTCTGTTTTCAGGCCTTTTGTTATACATTTAACACGGATTACTTAATATATCTAAAGTATGTCACCTTGGACAAAAATAATATTTCGATGTAATATCACGGCACTTAGAGTGACTTTGAAAACAGTAGATTCGTTTCCGTTCATTGTGTCATATTTTAGATATATTAAAATGTCAATAGTATACGAAAATGACAAAAACAGACAAAAGTCCAATTTCAAACTTCAGTTGACGCTGATTTACATCACTTCTGAATCAGCATATGAAAATTGTGTGTGTGGTCTTACGAAACAGCTTATTTTGCAAAATTAAAGAAACTGATGTTTGACTCTTCTAAACTAATACCTATAAGAGAGGTTTTCTTATGTACCATAACTATTCCTTTAGTTTTTCACCAAAAGAACAATATTTTTAAGCAATTGTATAAAGTGTCCTACCTGATATGTGCAGTGTTATAGAATATAGTGTTATCAATTCCCAGAGTACAGCGGTACTAATTTTTCCGCGGAACAACTCTTTTCCTGAAATAAACCAGAGACATGCATATTTTTGACTAATTTCAGTCCGCATGCTTAAGCATGGTAGGTTGTAACTGTATTTACTCACCCGACGGCTGCTCAACGGCCTGTGATAACTTTACTGCTTTATAAGAATACAAATTTACTCTCGTCTGCCTGATAGTTCATCCAATGACTAGCATATATAGGCGGTTAATTCTGAGCTCTGAAATAATAAACTCTGTAGACCAATCACATTTATGTCCTGAGAACATACCTGCATGTATCTTAAGTTCTCTATGGAACGGTTCATTTATTAACAGGGGGATTCACATGAACAGTTCTGTAAAATTGTGGCCCCTAAACTTCAAGCAGCAATATTTTTATTCCCACTCCCCACTCCTCGCAACGTGCTGGAACAATCGTTGTCTCTCTGTATGTCACGTTTATTATTGTGGATAAATGTGTCACATTTGTGAGCACAGAATAGTGGGGGTTTCAATTGGATGAGGTGAGGCTCAAATTATCCTGACAAACAGTCGAGTTTCTATTATCCTGAAACGTACCTGAAATTGTATGGAACTCTTGTTATTTGTTTCTGACGAGTTTTATGTATGCCGGAAACCAATGACTATAGGTTCATTTCTGTTCAATGCGCAACTTATATCGCAGGATTGTATAATCAACTATGTAGCAAGTCCCTGGCTTAAGAGATTATCTGAGCGTTACAATAATTTGTTCAAATAATGTAATTCTATGTGATGTGAGAGCACTCACATGCAGTCTCATCCAGAGTCACATACCGATACCACAGTCTTCAGAGTCACATACCGGTACCACAGTCTTCAGCGTCACATACCGATACCACAGGCTTCAGAGTCACATACCGATACCACAGGCTTCAGAGTCACATACCGATACCACAGGCTTCAATATACTTATTTAAAAATCATGTACTAAACTGGATCTTTGCTGGTACATACCGAGGTATTCTTCGTTGAAACGATTTTCATGAATTAGCATGTCTATCCCAAACAGAGTAGAAAATCGTGTTCATCGTTGCCTCCATTTTCTTGAAAAATCCTATTGACGGTGTTTTATCAGAGAATCAAACGTTATAACCTGGATTAGAATTTACATCTAACTGAATTGTATCTTGTAACGCCTCAATACTTATCGGGTTTCGACACTACGGGAGTTGCGGTATCGACATCGTCTTTACGCACGTTTAATTCACATATCTGATACGATTTGGTTTTATGAGGCAGTCATATTTGTACAGGCAGTACAAGATGCTCGGGTATTCGTTTTATTTTCTATACAGCGTTGAGGCTAATTTTTCAGTGTCTTCATTTTCATAGTAACCCTCCGTTGAAGACCGTATGTGCTGCGTGCCTTGGATGTATTATAGCAACTGCAATATACTGCATATTGTCGAACCATCATTCATATCTGCTGGACAATTTCTGGTCAAGAAGGAATGCAGCAACTGCTATATACTGTATATTGTCGAACCATCATTCATATCTGCTGGACAATTTCTGGTCAAGAAGGATTATAGCAAGTGCTATATACTGCATATTGTCGAACCATCATTCATATCTGCTGGACAATTTCTCCTAGCGTCTACATCATGTATGATACTTATTTTCATCAAATAATTACTGGTCTCAATTTGTGAAATAAGTGTCAACATGCTCACTACCACTTGTTTAGAGTGACAGAGTCGACATGGCGACATTTGTGTCATCAGTAGTTGCTACAAATGGTACTTTTATCAGATCGAAGGGACTTCTTGGGTTGTTATGAGCAGACAGAATTGTGATGTGTTCTTGAATAGCTTCATACCTGAAAATAAATAAAAATAATCGAATAGCTAAGTGCTGATACAATCAACATTACAACCCCAACTCAGCATGTTAGGAGGATTAGTTAGCTCAAAACGTATATTTCCAACGGCATATTTGTATCTCTCATTCAAGTGAGCATCTTCTGAATTATATCGAATGACATTTCACTAAGTTAATATAGACTCTGTATATGCGTTGCAATGTTTAAGTATCGTTTCTGTATTAATAACTACGTTTTCATTTGAGTAAGACAGAATGTCAAATTCACACAACCTTGTTTAACGCCATCAACCACAAGTACACGGCAGACTGTACGTAAGTATGGTTGGCAATCCCTGCCACAATTCGTCATTTACAGGATGCCTGTAAATAATATATACCATTGTATAAAATGCCAAGCCTGCCATAATTCGTTTTTACAGGATGCCTGTAATTATTTTGTACCATGGTATAAAATGCTAAGCCTACCATAATTCGTATTTACAGGATGGCTGTAATTATTTTGTACCATGGTACAAAATCATTTAGTCGTAAGTCATAAACTCGATGTCTTATCAAGAATATTAAATTTGACCTATGAGTAAACTTGTAACAAGCGTAGACATAGCGTAAAGCCCGGTACCAACTCTTTAAAAGCGCATATCATTGGTGGAAATAATAAGGTGTAAATGAATTACAGGCATCCGGCAAATACGAATTATGGCAGGCTTGCGATTTTATGCCCTGGTACAAAATAATTACAGGCATCCTGTAAATACTAATTATGGCGGGATTGGCATTTTATACCATGGTATATATTATTTACAGGTATCCTATAAATACGAATTGTGGCAGGCTTTGCAATTTTATACCATGGTACAAAATAATTACAGGCATCCTGTAAATACGAATTATGGCAGGCTTGGCATTTTATACCATGGTATATATTATTTACAGGCATCCTGTAAATATTTTATACCATGGTATAAAATGAATTGTGGCAGGGATGGCCAACCATACGTAAGAGGCGTAACCCATATAGGTCCCGGGTATGCAGCTGGCATATATACGACACCCCGAGAAAGCCAAACAGATGGAAAGGCGGACGCCAAACATATTAAACTTCTCGAATCAAAAACATAAATCAGAATCAAATTAAACATGCTCAAACAAGGTTGTTATCGCTGCTATCTCGGAAATGTATGAATACTGTGATTTTGATAATTAAACGCAGCATTAAAAGGGTGGTGGAAAATGATGCCGGCATACTGACAAGAAATCATATGACCGCACAGACAAATATACTGAATGCATATTTAAAATCATCACAAGAACCAAAAGTGATCCGTGTGATGATTTGTATCCCAGCCACGCTTTTATCGTAGCTGTTCGTGTGGACTTTTGGAGTTGAAGACCGTACTCTCCTATACCGATAGAAAGGTCATACTGTTAAAGACTGTGATTATATTGTAGCGTTAAGTCTAAGTTTGGTTGTCTTCTACAGCACATAATAACTAAGAGATGGATCTCAGAGAGCAGACTAGATATCTTCGTCCATGATCACAATGTTAAAGGAAAGGTTCGGGTATGGTAAAGCTATATTTGGACTGAAAGAGCTAGTCAAATGGTATTCAACTGTATTTTTTTTTAATTTTTGGAATTTATTTTAACACAGAAATAGTTAACCAAATGCTGTGATACCGTCAAATTTACCAAACCCCAGGAAAGCGCCATTGTATTGCCACGTGACTTATTTTAGCCAATAGGAGTAAAACTATGTAAAACAGTGTGACGTAAGCGGAAGGCAGAACATATGGAGGCAGCATGCAGCTGTGTGTGTTAAGGTGCAAGTTTGACGGTGTAAACATTGCCAAGAATTACTTCAAATACTAAATAGCTCATACCATTTTCATTTCTAGTTGCCAGAGCGCGGCATTGTTCGCTCTCCCAACAGCGAAGACACTCGATCTCTCCCGTAAGCCGTCGATTAGAGCAGCGTGTGTACAGACACCATACATGTACTAAATTTTCCACGCAGGCTTCTGTCTTCATTTCGTGGCCTGTCTCGCTTTAGAGCTGCTATCATCCCCGCAGCTCTGATCTCCGTATCTGAGCGTTTCGGCTCGAATTAGTAGCCCTGAAGACCAAACACAGCTTCCTCGTCGCTTTCACCGCTGGAATCGGAACTGCCGCTCGTCGACATGATTTCACTCAATTTCGACTGAAGACTCCATGACTATATTACCCGAACAGACAGAAGAGTTCCAAGCCTTTTCCCTACGTCATATCCGCCTTCTGGATACGGTACAATGGCGGTACTCTGTCTCTGCGAGTTCGCGGTTTTAAAATGATTAGTACTCCTTCAAAAAAAAATTTAAAATGAGAAAATATATCTTTTGGGTTTAATTTGATGAGTTGTAATAATATGTATCAAAGGTAACCAAACCCGAACTTTTCCTTTAAGGAAGTGTATCGAGATCAGCCGCCGACCGCCATCGTATCATATCGTCATTTGATTGAGATTCTTTCGTGGATTTAAGTTTTCATTTTGCGGATCTGTTTGACATCTGAAGACTAAGCATACAGGAAGTATGTCTGGTCGATACTGAACTTTCCTGCTGTTCATTTAATCTGGATCCTACTAAGAGTTCGCTGGTTTGCATTCGGAGGCCTTAGCATTTGTGCTGAAAAATATTTATACACAGTATTGAAATAGAGGCAGCTCTGTTATCGCCAACTTAAAACACTGGTATTACAGAGTGGTATTATTCGACTTCGCCTAACCATCAGATGCATCCAATGGAAGATTGATCTCGCTCACTCGTGCAGAACAATTAGTCCCCTTGGCTGAATTAGTTTTCCCATGCCTTTCACTGCTACGAATGAATACAAAATAGTTCATGTACGCATAGATTCTTGAATTTCATGTATGGAAGTCCAAACCTGACAGATATGGAGAGATTAAAATAATTTCGTGCTTTGCCGAGATCTCACAATAACCAGGCCGAACTTGGGTGAATCATGTGGAATTATCCAATGTGGCGATGGACCCATATGATATAGATGTTGAAAGCTTAACCGAACTAGGGCCGCCATCCCATATTTACTGTACCAAGTTCTTCTAAGCCCACATGATCATCCATACTGAAATCTAGTACCAAAAATATCAAGGATAATATACACCCTAAAACTTCATCCAAGGAAGGTATCGTCACATCCCTGTACTTTTCTCTCTCGCCAACCTATGTTCACCTGTGATATGAATCAATAAACCTTCCCAAGACCGAAGATAGAGGTCTTTTCGAAAAATCGTCCTTGAACTATTTTAATCTCCAGAAATTGACAATACCTCCAAATACGAGATCCATAGTTTCAGGTGGAGTTGAGGATAGGCCTGGGATATATTGTACATATTGGGACTAGGGCAATAGACGAAAGATCGAGTTTCCGAACGTTGGAAACCTGCTGTAATCTTTAGATTCAGACTGATCTACAGCTCTCACTCGCCTGTAGTTGCAGGCACCAACTTAATACATGCACCAAACTTCCCATGCACACCTTCACTGCGGTAAACACCGACAAGATACATTCAAATGAGGATAAACAAGAGTGTTTTTCTGTGGTAATAGATGCAGAATTGCTTGGAAATATCACCAGAGTTGCTTAAATCACGATAGAAGCATGACATTTGGTGGAAAGATAATATTTTTAGAACAAAAATCTCGGCACGCAAAATGGGACCTTAATAGCAACAGACTTTTTGAACTGTAATGGGTCAAATATTGTGGAAAGTAAGTTCACATATGTGAAATAGGAAAATGTTGCTAGCGATGATGAAAATCTATGGTGTTATACAGTATTTTAGATTAAGTTCATTCAAGGCGGTCATATTCTTTTAAATAAAATATAGCGTATTTCTAAGTTCAGTATTTACTCTACAGCCTTGGGCGAAAAAAAAAGGAGCACAAAATGTTGCAAATTCAAATTTAAACCTTTCTTTAATATTTACATGTATATTATTTCCACACGCTCGCTTTCTACACACGAATTAACACAGCACAAATGTGCCAGCAAAATATTTTTTTTATAAATGTCGGATCGATTTTTTAATATTTAACATTTTATAATCGTTTTACACGGAGACATATTCATACTGCGTGAATCGTCACCATGAAGCAGTTTAAGATAGCCTCGAGACTTCATAAAACAAATATTATAAATGACCATAGACCCAGGGAAGCAAAATACATCCGGACACTATTTACTCAAATCTTCTCCAACTCCTCTCTGAAATGGTGAATCTTAATCTTTGTATCTGATATTGAACGAACAGCTTTCTTCACAAAAGCACATGATTGTTTCAATTACTCGGAACTAGCTCCTTCATGTGTGACTTTAATAAAACTTATTTTGGGTTCAACGCAAACCATCCAAAATTATTTTTTCTTGAATTGTGAAGTATCCAAATCGAAATAACTGCGAAATGGTATTGCCAAAAATTGATCAAATGGCCTCTCAAATATTAAGGTGAATTTGAATTCTGGATGTATGTTGATATTTGAACACACGACTCGATCGTATAATTGTAATTGGTTATCCTAACCCTATGAGGCCTGGTGATGTGGTGGGGGGGGGGGGGGGAAGGGGTCATAATGGTACAACGTAAAATTAACCTATGGAACTATGTATCTTCATAGCTAATCATATTGGACTTCATTTGAGCCTATTTTCATACCCCCCCCCGGACAAAGGATCTTGAATCATTCAGACTTGCGATTAGGACAGAGTATATCTTATATATCTATATAGCTTATATAGTGGCGTCGCGTATGTCTGTCCACTTATTGCACTGCTGATCCATGCGTATAGAGCTCTATCGATTTCATTTTGTGTGTCTAGATAATTGTCCCAAGGCCATTCTTCGATGCTGTCTGGCTCATGACACCATCTTCTGTCGGATAAAGAAGGATCACCACAGATTAAGGATGATAGTCCATCTCAAAACGATGAAAGATCGCTCTGTGGGGTTTGCATAGCACCGTGTGCGTCTACCTAGATTTGCGGACGAGAGAATGAAGTCGAAGAAGGTAGACGCTCCATGTCCCCAGTTCCTAAATTACTGGAGATTCACACTAAATTTCTGGCCCTGCTCTCGGAATCAATATTTTAGTTCGAAGCACATCGTTGCTATATATTCTTGCTCTTAATCTCGAAGCAGTGTGTTTTAGTCAACGAACATTGGTCTTTGACGACACAAACTGTAGGACTGCATGTCAACTCAAGGTATGGCCATTTGAATTAAGACAAGCTTCACTATTTATAGTAGATATCCGATCTTCATACAGAATCCAATTTTTACGTCCACACTTCGAAGTTCGACTTAAGGGCGAACGTAGAAATTTGCTTTTGTGTGACGACATAATTTCCTAAACCACATGACTGTCTCAGTTGACCAGTGAGATGACAAGTGATGTTTTTGCATCACCCAGTCATTATCCCAACGCCAGGCGGATCAAATATTATTGGCTATCTTGTTTTTTAAATGACGGTCGACAATAAATATCTGGCCACTACTCCTGAACCAGTATCATTTTGTCCGACGGAATACGTTGTTCGACAATGAAGGTCAGTAAGGTCATTTCCCACATGATATTCAACAAAAATACTTTACTGCTACTATCGAACATATGTTTCAGTTCGAAGATAAACAGTGGTTATAATATTTTCTTTCCCCTACTCCTAAACCAATGTTTAATTGTTGAAATTTGTGTGATAAATATATTGGTCATTGCCGACAACGACAGTCGACAATAAATTTCTTGGACAAACCCTCAAA
>JAVTVY010029354.1:0-13077 GCA_036873755.1 Hanleya hanleyi
TTCTCCATCTATATTTAACTCCATGCATCATGTCAATGGTTAAAGGTCATTTCCGGTCACGTGATAGTAAACATGGAAAAACCCGGATGTAAGATGAGGACCCGGATGTAAAACCACAGTACCCGGATGGAAGACGGAGGAACGACGGGAAAAACCCACTGGGAAACCCGGATGTTGACAATGTCCGGAATGTAAAATCCACTGCCCACACATACACACACACACACGCGCGCGCGCGCAATGCGGCTCAGTCGTACACCAGTACATCTCGGTCCTCGACTTGGGGGTAGTTGAACTGAGTGTGCGAAAAATAGATCACCAGCTAGTGTGCTATAAAAGGGAAGCGGCCTGATCATTTCATCAGACACTCTGAGACAGCGGGAACTCCCACCCATCGCACGTGGGCCGATGATGATGTCGCCCTAATTCAACAGTCAAATTCCGACGACAAGACCTTGGGCCAGATTTTGTACGAAATGGAGAGCAAATTACACTTCACGGACGAGCCCATAAATGTTCCTAGCGATCTCTTACAGGACGCCCATCCAGTGAGTGACATCTATCAGCGCCATTGGCCCATGATACAGCACTGTTCCCACCGTCATCGCAATATTCAAGATATCTACAATTTCCGACTGACCGACCTCGCCCGTCTACACCGGAAGCCATCTTCAATGACCAACTTACGGCCTTCAAATTAAATGTCGCTTTCGGGTACATCTTACGTCATAAGAGGACGGATCAGCTGCGCTATTTCTATTCCAGTGCCAACAAACAAGTGTACGACCATCCTTTCACCATCATTAACCGGGTATCGCTAGAGACGATGCTGGAGGACCTGGACACAGTGGATCCCTTGGAATGGGCACAACGTCAACGCTCCAACATCAAGAGGACAGTGGAGAGGGTCGCCAATGTTACGTTCTTCGTGGCTAAACTGGTCAACCCTCTCAGCTGAATGAGTCACCCGTGCACTGATGAATAGCATAACAAGCTGTATATACTCTCTACATCTACATGCTGATCGTTGACTTGAGCTCAGTAAACACTTGTACCTAATGTGACAGTGTGTTAAATAATAAAACATGGTGTTTGATATTTCAATTTGTTTTGCTGTGAACATACTAAACATATCCAGGGCGGCTCCCCCAGCCTGGGTATGATGTAACTTTGGGGATAATAAACTGTATAATCATTGCTGAACTTGTTGTTATTCACGACAACCGCTATCCGCTATACTTGGATGAAATATATATTCCGATGTGATATAGTGCCCTTGCACACTTCCGAATCTTCCCTTTTACTACTACTGCACAACTATACCTGTGCAGAATGACGTCATCTCCACGACCCAGCCCCTCCAATCGGAGCTTCACATTGATACCTCTCCGATTATAATATAATACAGCACAGATAAGGTATAATACAGGACAGATATGGCATAATACAGCACAGATATGATATAATTCCGGACAGATATGGTATAATACAGCACAGATTTGCTATAATCCAGGACAGATATGGTATGATACAGCAAAGATATAGTATAATGCACGCCCGATAGGACGCATTCGGACGAAGGACGGTCCATCTCTACACCAAATACCCTCCTTCACTGCCCCAAAATGCCCATCAATGACGTCACAGATGCTGTGGACATCCCTCAAATCGTGGTCTCCACCCCCCAAGGCTACAAGATGACACCCCACACGACGCATTCGGACCAAGGATGGTCCATCTCTACACCAAATACCTTCCTTCACATCCACAAAATGCACACTTTCGCTACTACTCGTACTGCTGACGTCGCCGATGACGTCACAGATGTTATGGACAGCCCTCAAATCGGGGTCTACACTCAGAGAGTTACAAAATGACACCTCCCACGACGCATTCGGACCAATAGTGGTCAATCTCTACCCGAAACACACACCCAAGCACCCCCAAAATGACCACTTTACTTACTACACCCAACTGCGCATGCGCAGATTGACGCGACTTGCGATAAAAAACACGCCATTCTGACTCTACCCCGCAAAAGCTTCACTTTGACACCTTCCACCACCCATTTGGACCAACAGTGGCCCATCTCTACCCCAAACACACCCCCACGCACCCCCAAAATGCCTGCTTTCTATACGATGACCAGACTGCGCATGCGCAGAATATTGAAAATAGACGATAAATTAGTCCAGTCGGGTGCAGTGAAATAATAAGTTCAATCGAAACAATAACAACACACCTGGAAGCCACACTTGAATTAATTTCATACTATTCATTGCATAAGTAATATAGTGCTAAGTTAATTATCCATGTTACTGATACGATTTCATATGAAAATTGTAGATGACACCTTACTGACGTCAGAATAAGTAAATATTAGAAAGTTTACTATATTGGCCTGATTCCCCAGCTCATGTTGAATAAAAAGATACCCCATTCCAATCAATTGGACAACAAATAAAAAAGTTAGGAACATTTTAGCAACCCCACCCCTGCTATTCATTGCATAAGTAACATAGTGCTAAGTTAGTTATCCATGTTAGTGCTAGTTTACAACATTGGAAATATTTCAATGTATTGAAGCCCAAAATACAAATAAAAACAACATATTAAATGAGGTTACATAGATAATAATGCAAAAATATGACTAGTTATCAGTATTGCTTGTAGTCAGTCAATTTTGACATTTTGTTCGTGAAATTTGGAGATGGCCCCCTACTGACGTCATAATATTGAAATATTAGAACGTTTGCTCTTTTGGACTGATTCCTCCGGTTATGCTGAATAAAACGATACCTTATTTTAATCAATTGGACAACAAATAAAAAAGTTATGATCATTTTAGTAATCCCACCCCCATACCGTAAACGCGAAATAAAGGCGTCAGGTGCAATTTTTTATTTCTCTGAACTCCCAGTTCATCCCAATTTCTCGCGTGTTAACATACATTTTCTTCTTCAGCACTTTCCAAAGTACTAAAAAATCATAGTTTCGGAGAGTGGTGGGGGGTGTGCAAGGTGGGCCTACTCAGCCCACGGACTAGTATGAAAATGATACATACACTACATTAGGGTACCTATATGAAAATGTTCCTTATGTAGCATACTTTGATCTAACATAACATATTTCTATGTGAACTAAATGTGGTTATATTTAGCATAAATCATATTTTCACCACCTGTTACAAGAAGATATATAGCTTTCTTTTTTATATTCTGTCATACAGATAAATTTATCAACAAAAATGACCCAATTTTGGCCGCCATTTTCCCCAACGATCGCCCAGTCCATGTTATCGATTTGGTCGGATCAATCGAAACGACATTAGAATGTAATTTGTGTAAAAAAAATAAAGCCCCCGATCTATCCTTGAATAATCAATTAGCACATCGATATTGTTCGTACTATATTATAGATCTCGGCGAGAAACAGGACGGAGTATCTTGGTCAATTTTCCCAGCCTGGTCAAGCTAATCTGCACACGCAGCATGTTGGAAACTAATGAATGACACTTAACAGACTTATTAACCCTATCAGGCCTGGGGATCCTTACAAATCTTTTTCACCTATCTCGGGTTTGACACTAACTTGAGAGCTGACACTCCGTGACTTTTTAGTTTATCATATCAGACGCATGTTGAGCCTATTTTCATAACGTCCCAGGATCATGGATAAATTCAAAATGGCGACCATGTGAGATACCAGAAAAGTGATGTTCTAGCCATTTTCTTCAAAGTTCCGTATTTTCTGCGAGTACAAGTGGACAAGAACTACACATCAGATTATTATTTAATATTTATCATGCAGTTTTTGAGAATAAAACACGAATAAAAAATCGGACTGAAAAATCGTCCCAATGCCTGTTATTCGTTCATACGGTCACTGAGTATTCCATACCGCCCGCACTCGAATAGCCCGGTCATGCTTTGATAGGCTCTTGAGACCGTTAACCTATGTGTTACTGCGCCACAGTCGCTCTCCAGCGCACGACGGACATAAACGAACTGCGCTGAACCACAAAGGAAATAATAATAAAAACTTTTTTAAACAAATGAAACAAAACACGACAATTGAATACGATCCCTAACATAACTAGTAAATTCGCGCGACTCAGGCTGTCGGACACCGCCTGGGATTCGCCGCGAGCGTGAAGCGTACCTTGGAAATATAATTCGAGTGGAACGCTGGAGGATGAAACGCTGCCTCCTTGTCATTTCGTGTCCTCGGGAAATCGCGTTCTATATCTAACTGACTTAATTAGCTGAAGACACGCCCTTGGGCTAATACGTTTCATATTTAGCCGTTCTATTTCGGTACGTGTGACGTCTTGCTGAGCATCACAACGCCACATAAGATTAGTGGGTTAGAACCCTTCCTTTTACACTACTTCCATATATCAGTATTCGATATTTTTTCTTTTCCTCGGTGTTATAAAGATAGCAGGGAGAGAACCGACGAATGCACTGTATTCCTGTATTTGATGACAACTGTTAGAAAACAACGTAATCATTCGGAACTTAATCAGTATACGTACCATCTTCATTCGTTTGTACCTCTTTCTCAGAAGTTGGGGGACTGTCACCCGACGCAAACGAAGCCCGCATCCAAAATTTGTACTTTGTCCACTTGGAGAGATCTCTCAATGCATGATACAATTTAGATGGTCCAACTGGCACGCAGTGTGTGTTGCTAATATCGCCTCTATCTTCTCGATAAAATATCGTGTAACCCGTGCGTTTCTGAGAGTGCGTCGTTCGTGGTGCCAGCCATGTGACCATAATGTTGTTGGAGGCAATAGCTGTGCCATGAACAGATAGTGGAGGGCTATGGACTGAAAAAAAGCAGAATGGCAAAGAAGGAAATGTAAACACGGCAAGAAACATAAATCTGAAATATCGAGTCGGGAATATTCATTATTTTTTTCACAAGACGTTTCACTGTGTTACTTTTTCATATGTTTAGAAACAAAAACATTCAAAACCTAATTCAATCCAAATGAGGGAGGATGGGAAGTCGCCAATACCTCGCCCGATCGCTAGAACGGGAATGTTTGCTAATAGTGAGGTGGCTTAGTGAAATTATATTTACTAAAGTGACAAAAGCGTGATTTTTTCACCACAAGATCCCCTAGGGTACCTCTCTTGAAAAATCTGTGGCTGCAAAAAAAAAATCCCAATTGTGACGTCACAGTGACGTCTTTTTGACGTTTACACTTTAAATGTATGTTAAAATACAGAATATCGTCAAAGTAAGGTTCCTGAACTAAACCACCACGGCTTTTCTAACTGTAACAAGCTGTGTAACATTTTTCAGACTGTATGGTGAAAAAGAGGAAACGAGTAGTATAGAAAGCAGCAATTTTGGGGGTGTGTGGGGTGTGTTTGAGGGACCATCCGTGGGACGAATGCGTCGTGTGAGGTGTCAAAGTGAAGCTCTCGTGGTGTAGACCACGACTTGTGGGATGTTCATGTCATCTATGACGCCATTGGTGACGTCATCAGTAGGAGTAGTACCCAAAGTGGGAATTTTGCGGGTGTGAAGGAAGGTGTTTGGGGTAGAGATGGTCCATCCGTGGTCCGAATGCGTCGTGTGGGTGTCAAAGTGAAGCTCTCGTGGTGTAGACCACGACTTGAGGGATGTCCATCTGTGACGTCATTGGTGACGTCATCAGTAGGTGTAGTACCCAAAGTGTGCATTTTTGGGGGTGTGAAGGAAAGTGTTTAGGGTAGAGATGGACCATCCGTGCACCGAATGCGTCTTCTGAGGTGTCATCTTGTTAAACGCCAAGTTAAACGCTTCAACGCCCTGGTGAAATAGCTCAGAAGCTCTGATTTTCTAGATATTGCATGGAATTGTCACTAATTCATCGAAATGCAGTGACGCCCATCAACGCCCGCTGCTACGCCTTACCGCCCTATCTGTACGCCTTAATTACAACACATATAAGGGAAGTGGGAAGAGGTGCCGACATACTGACTGCGTCACATGACTTCACAGAATAGTCTTCTGATTAACCTATTCTAAAGCACATACCAAGAATCTAACGATTCGCGATACATGTATGTGTTGTATCTCAGGTACGCTTTTATTGTACCTGTTCATGTGGCAACTTGGATGATATGACCACTCGGCCCCTAGCACCGGCATAAGCCCGTCTGAACGCCTTATCTTAACACCCTATCCTAACGCCCTAACGCGCATAGATCAGTCAATCGGCGGGCTGGGGAAGTAACCAATCAGTGCAGCCACAAGGGCATTCACGGCGTGCACACCGCGACATGTAAAAGCATGCAACAAAATGTAGCACTATGTCCGTGCCTCATTATGTCTGTCATAATCTACGTTGGTCGGGATGGCTGAGTGGTATAAGGCACCAGTCTTAAGTGCTGGTCCACATATGTGGGACGTGGGTTCGAATCCCACTTCCGACACACACCTTTTTCGTTATTCTTCGCCATGTTGTAAAACCATTGTACAAATATAGCACTATATATGAGTCAATATGACCACGATAACCAGCGTTGGTCAGGATGGCCGAGTGTTCTAAGGCGCCAGTCTTAAGATCTATGAAATTGTCTTCTCCGGGGTATGGGTACATTGGTCTGCACATGCGGGCGTGGGTTCGAATCCCGATCCTGACTCGTACCATTTCACTGGTCACACGGAGGCATAGAAAAGAGAATGTTGTTGTTGAGATAGTGTAGTCTCTCAATTTCGGGTAAATAAAAGTCAAGGGAAGTAATCAATTTTAGTAGTACAGAAAGCAGAAACTATCAGGGTTAATTTTTTGGGGAATTTTCTGGAAAACCGCTGTTTTCTTTATAGATCACTTGGGAGTAGTAGGGAAAGGGGAGTTTCGGAGGTGCAAACAAGCGCGTTTGGAGAGAGGTGACCATGTTGGCTCTGGCTACCTGGTACTGGTAGAGTTACCTCAACGTATACGGAAGTGACGTCACAGAGGTCATATGCAAATTCTTTAGGTCAACTGGGAGTCGCAGTGGACCAACGCCTCAACGTCTATGTTAACGCCTTAATGCTTTATCTTAACGCCATAACGCCCTAGCATAACGCCTTGACGCCATGATATAGACAAATCAGAGAACAACCACAACAAGGATGACAGGTCAATCATGTTATTAGCCCCTTCAGTACATCATACTCACGCTGGGGGATCCGTGTTGGGTATGTTTACAATTCAAGTAGGCTCTTGTCCAGTTAGAAGCCGTCGTTTGAGAAAGTTTCATTTTCGGCCAGAATCGCTTTTGGCCTAAGCGTCGTCGGGCAGGACAGGATACTGTAACGGCAACATGTCCTGAAAGACTTGTTTGCGCATTTGGGGTGTAGTAAGTGAAGTGGTTATTCATGGGGTGCCCTGGGATATATTTGAGAGATTGAGGTTCTATATCTCATCCAAAGATGGAGTGTAGGGTGTCGTCTTGAAGCTCTCGTTTTGTAGACCACGACTTGGGTGATTCCCATGCCATCTGCAACGTCATTGGTGACATCATCAGTACGAATGGTAGCGAAATTTTGATTAGTCGACCAATACATATGGACTGATAATCCCTATATGTACAGACACCACCACCACCACACACCACCACCATTACCTCCGGGCGTTGACGCCCGTCATCACCCGGTGGTGGTGGTAGCTCCCGTAGGGGGGGGGGGAGCGCTTGGAGCTCGGAGCTCTAGGAGCTCGGAGCTCTTCGAGTCTGCTCTTGGAGCGCAGAGCTCAGAAGTGACGTCATCGTACGCATGCGCACTCTCCTGTACCCTATAGCCCGTAGAGCATAGGGTACAGCGGGTAGATGAGTGCAAAGATAATTCAGGCAGGCCATGACAGCTGATAAGGAGAAGTAATTACTGTGATGTATTAACATCACCAAATATAAGAGATAGATGGCTGTTTATTGTATCTCGGTAAAACATTGTGTTAAACTGATGAAAATGTCCAACAATAATTCTCAATTTGGTGGCCATTTTGAATTCATCAAAGCTGGCCTATCTGTAATATTGTAACGGTACATTTACTGACTATCAGTGTCATGTACCTTTCATGTAAAAGTGTTCATCATATGAAATAGAAATGGGTACAAAGGGTAGGCGGTTGGTTTAGGTCAACACATTTTACTCCCCCTCCCCCACTCCAAATAAAACCCACCACATGCAGAGTTCAGCTTGCAGCCGTAGATTTTCTGGGTCCTGGAACAATCACAAATCAGCATGCAAAAGATAATACTTTTGTCACAAATGTAAATAACCTCCGATTTTTTTACGGTAAGCCACTCGACTATAAGGAAGCTATCTAGAAACTTAGGTTTAGACCTAGCTCCGGTGTAGCCTTGTTCCATACTACGTGAGAACAACGCTACGGCTGCAAGCCAGTCACCAGATCGAGTTGTTGGGAAATTGCCGTACGGGCAATATTTGCCGAACCAATTGACCATAACCAATAAAATAATTCGATTTAGCTTGGCAAGAGATCGAAACTCGGACGAGGGGGTTATACTGTCCATGTAAAACTTATCGATGTAAAGATGGCGGCGATGTGGACAGTTTTACCCCCCCTCGTCCGAGTTTCGATCTCTTGCCAAGCTAAAAACGGACGGTCACTCATAAACAAGGATTTTTATGAAAGGTAAGTGGACATAGAATCGAATTATTTTATTGGTTATGGTCAGTTGGTTCGCCAAATATTGCCCGTACGGCAATTTCCCAACAACTCGATCTGGTGACTGGCTTGCAGCCGTAGCGTTGTTCTCACGTAGTATGGAACAAGGCTACACCGGAGCTAGTTTAGACCAGGCTCATAGGTGGCAGGACTGGAGTGATCCGCACAGGCGTGTCGCGGTTGAGGTAGATAAACACAGGTTACGTTATCATTATCGTTATCAGGTGTATTTTGAGCGTATGAATGAAGATTTGTTTTTTTTGTGAAAAAATATGTTGTACTGTAACCATAATAGCATTGTATATGATGTAAAATGGATACTCCTTATTACAACTAAGATACAGAAATAATACTCAGCACTGAGAAACTTGTTGTTGAGTTTAGAAGCCGGACTTCATTTCTATGAGTTTATTCAGCAAAATAAATCCAAAGCAACCATAAATATGTGTATGTAGTCCGATTATAGAATTGAGGAATTGTGTGAGAAAGTATATTTTAGGCCAAAGGCGAAGCTCGTGTCCTAATATCTAGAAACAAATTCCACGCAAACCGTGCCTCAAATATAGATTGAGCACGCCTGTAACATTGTTTTATTCTATTGCACTACTAAAATTGATTATTAACAAAGATTACAACGAAAGGTTGGAAAATATTCTAAACTTTGTCAAGCTCTTTTCACTTTGATAAACAATTCCCCCTAAAATGTCAGTTGGCAACGAGCCCAAAATCAATGGACGAGTTCATGTTGTCTCTCAAATGGGGGCGAGGGATTCTGTCAACTGACACAGGCTGTATGAAACATGCACATATGCATATTTGTGTCGGTTTATTGATCAATTTCACGATGGAACCAATAGTTAACTTGATTCTCACTACCAACCCTGCAAAATAGAATCTCTCCTAAAAATCTCAACACCTGAACTTCTCAACACGACGCGTGTAGATTTTACGCTTCTCCTTGAACTACACTACAAACCTGGACGAAGGAGTTGTCTTCTCTGCCTGTATACCGCCATGATACACTGTAAAACAGATAGGATCCGAGTAAACCTTCCCACTGGTTTTGTATGCGAAACCTAGTGCTGGTAGCTACAAGAAAAAACAAAAGCACCTGTATTATCAGAGAAGCAATTAAATGAGTATTTAGTTATTTTATTCGTTAACAAATATCAGGATTTAATCCCTGAATATTTTCAGCCGTATATCACAAAGCTATCCCTCGTGCATATATATCCAACTAGGCATTCCCCGGCCAGTTTATCGACAAATTCGTCTTTCAGACATATTCTTATATAGCACCAGAATTAAATGTTCAAATTACCCCCTCACTTCTATCTCACAAATCTAATAAGAAGAAAAGCTAGTTATTTAAATTTGTCGCAGGTATTACGTCAAACACATCCTGGGATAGAACAAGTCCCCAGGGCTTTTAATCCGCCTATGTATTATGTTATTATTATATGTATTGGAATACTGGGTTGAAATGGAATGCTGGTTTTAAACAGGACGCCCGTTAATCCTCCAATTGTCAGAATACTGAAGTTGCAGTTTGTATCAGAAACGGTTGACAAATAATGGCAATCTACAATGATCATAGATGAGTGCTATGTCTAGGGACTTGTTTTATGAGACCAATTCATACATTGATGGGGTTTTATACAAAATCGTGACAGATAAACTATATCATTGGAACCGATCATGAAATCCATTTTGGATAAACAATTTCGTGTATGATTGAACATTATGAGGTCTCTCCTTCCAGGGAACTTCTTTGTGGACAAAGGCTGGTTTGTGATCTTCTAATTTGACGCCCGTATGACAGCTCTGAACTATTTTTTTCTGCTCAAGAGTTAAGCCAAATATTTGAGAGTCAGTTCTCTCCCACGCCCCGCTAGATATCATTAACACATATTGCAATTGTTTTAATTTCTCTGGATATGAAAGAGAACTACATTCAACATACTCGTGCGAATAACTATTTGAGTCAAACTCTGAATCTTCATGAAAGTTGAGAGAGCGATGTATATAAGACGTTGTTATATCTATCAATGACTACTGATGACAGCTAATTCCCCTGTTAAACGGATGTCGCGACATTGAGACAGATTAGTTGGATTAGTTTGTGTGCCTTACAGCATGTACCAGTCACAAACTGTGATCTGTCAAAAAATAAAGTACCGAATGCATTGTCTATAACTGGTTGCTGCAAGAATGCGGCTCGTACTGTCAACGTTTTGCTCAATATATTGCTGATGTGTGTATATTTGGTAGCACTTGCTAGAAGGTAATTTCTTTGCAGCATTTTGGTTGTAGACCGATGTTCATATAATATTTTTCAAAACTTTTAGAGGCTGTTACAACACTGTTAACTTTACCAACAGCTGGTGCAGTGCCAATTCACCACTCATGCGTCATTTCTTTGCAAAATTTCTGAGTTTTCTTTTGTGTTGTGATTTGAACCAAACGAAACAACCGTATACTGTCCTGCTTGCACAGTATGGAAACAACAACATCACCAGAAACAGCGCCGAATGGACCGGTTAACAGGAGTGGCAGCGAATGTCACGATATTTATCTGATTACAAGCCTATGCTCCAGAACAGATGTATGTTTCACAAAATTTATTTTAATAACATAATTTGAAATGGACAACAATTCGAGAGAGTCGAGAATTCCCGCCCACATCTCTGACTCCCCATGTCGAGAAGATTCTGCTTATTTCATATCAATACGCCAGGTTGGAGTTCTAGCTGAGACTGGCCGCGTTTTCAGCTCAGCTGGCTCAGGGAGTTGAAACGAATGTTGAACTACGCTATTAAGAAGCTAGTATTTTTCAGCAAAAAGAATAGAATTCATAGTTTGCAACATGAACCTGATGTAGCTTACTTCCTCTTAATGTTTCAGGGATTCATTGGGGATTAATTGAAGACTGTCAGAAAAATGTGATTTTAAACTTCTGATCTGTGTTAACCCTACCTGGCCGGGGGGAGGGGGGCTTTGTGGCCCCCCATAACAAACTTTCTGCGCTATCTCCGGAACGACAAAAAATGGAGAGCTGAAACTCCGTGACTTTATAGTTTAGCCCATTTTTAGCCTATTTGCATAACCCCCTGAGCAGAGGATCATGGCTAAATTCAAGATGGCGGCCACGTGGGGTGCCAGAAATGTGATGTTTTTGTCATATTTCTTCAAAATTTCTGCTTTTCCGCGATGAAAAGTGGGCAAATACTATTTTATTTCACATCACATTCATATTTACTAATTTATCGTGCAGTTTTTGCGGAAAAATTGCGCAAATAAAAAATTCGGAAAATCTGACCGAAAAATCGAACAAAAAATGTCGTTTTTGAAAATGACGTCACTGTGACGTCATCAAAGCGGCTATCATTTCTTTTTTTTACCATTGAAAGATGGTGTTAAATTTTGCTATCGAACGTTCAGTTTGGTGACCATATTGATTTGGCATAGTTTAAAAAAAAGCACGAGTTACTCTCCTCCGGAATCGCTGAACCGAGTAATCCAACAGTTGGTACACATGACCGACGGACCAAGATCTCTCAGAATTCCTTTATAAATGTGTCGACCAATCAAAACTGTTGAATTGTCCAGCAACTTGTTTTGATGACGTACACAGCTCTATGTAAGTTATGCAACACGTTGATGAAGCGCTGAGGATTCCTGAGTCGAAAATTTCAATGATTTGCCCAAACGAGCCCCTAAAAGGTTTCAAGTAGATAACGGGATAGAACTTGCAATCCCGTGTACGCAGCATGCTGCTACCTTTACTATTATTTTGTTGTTTTTTTTTGTGCCAAATTTGATCAATATATGTTTGTCAAGGCCGCTTTACAGTTGAATGTGAAACTTCACATGGTTATAGGACCAATGAGATGTAATGCATATCCATCAATAATGTCGGTTGGCTGAAAACCTCAGAGGCCAATTTGGATTTATACCAAATTCTTCTTGAAACGCCGAACCGACCCATATTTGGCATACCTGAGCGATGAGATAGCGCATTATTTCTCATTTAAAGTAGATCCGTAATGAAGTACGGCCGACATCGACAAATGAATGTTGGCCGGATTTCCATGTATCGGATTCTGTTGACGAAAACGGCTATCGACATGGTGATGAAGAACGAATTACCAAAGTCGACAATTGTACGCCTACTCGTTTTTTTTCGAATGGAATGCAATTTCACACAACGGTAGTGCATGATGTGTAGATTAGCAAGCAGTGTTCAATTTTGTTATTGATAGATCGGCTTGGCGACCATATTGGTTTGAACTTGTTTTTATAAAAAAAAGTTATAATATCTACTCCGACGAAGCCACTCAATCGATCAAGGCGATACTTGTTATACATGATCGAAGGACAGAGGACTCAAAATTCTTCCT